>MU182219.1:159621-178517 GCA_016904865.1 Pissodes strobi
TTATCAAGCATGATCCCTAAATACTTTACTTTGGATTTGGGAGGGATAGGGGTGTTATTGATAAGGATGGGAAGGGCTTCGGTATTTTTGAATTTTCGAGTGAAAATAGCTAACTCAGTTTTGTTGGCATTTAGCTTGATTTTCCAATCCGAGTGGTATTGACTTATAAGTGCCATATAGGCAGCGATGTTATTTGTAGCCTCTTGCGCGCTAGGGGCAATTAAGTAACTGCGCGCGATGCCCAATTCGACGCCCAATCCAAAAACAGTATGCGCTGAAGTTACCGCCCATTAGTTGCCCGCGACGTCAAAGGTTCTCGGCGACATAGCTAGTTCACGGTTTCATAGCTTTTGGGAACCGGAAATACCAGAAACCACCTGACTTTACTCTCGGGATCCTTACGCGCCAAATTCAATACTAAATTAAAATTTGTCTAGCGACGCAAATTTTATTTTTAATTGCCTCGATCAGAATATCGTCGGAGCGAAGTCGAACGGAATCTACAAGGGTTTTTCGCTAATAAATATAATTGCGCTTGAAGGTATAGGAACGGCGACGAGTTCTAAGGTTATTTACGCTTCGATATACGATAGCCAAATCGGTCCATGACAAGATATTACCTCAAAAACCTACCACAATTATCTAATTTATTGAAGCCTTATTCAAAAATTCATATTTTCTCAAGAATAAAAAACTTGGACTTGTGCAGTTTTGCAAATAATCACTACAGTTTTTAATTAGACTGAGCTCTTATATAGAGCGTGGAACATTTTAAAATTTATAGAGCCATTCCTTCTCTATTGAACAGTACAACCCGAAGTTTTCTATGATATTTGGTTAGTTTTTAAATCGCGATTTTCCGAGGGGTCTGCAGTTTTTAACTTTTTTTGCAATTTTTTTATGAATAACTGGAAATTTGAAACGATTAGAGAAAAACTAATGATATTTCCTTTATCTACGCTGTCGAATTAGTTCGTAACAAACTTTATAGACTTTAAAATGTTGTGTTTTTTGACTATTATACATAGTAATATAAATATAATATTCAAAATATTCCAGATCATTAGGTTAGTCAAGGTTTGTAAATTTATTTTGTGTTTATGTAGGTGTTGGCCAATGCTTGTGGACCATGCATCGGTCAATGGGATCGTAAAGACGTGAAGAAAGGTGAAAAAAACACCATCGTGACCTCGTACAATCGTAACTTCACCGGACGTAACGACGCAAACCCAGCGACTCACGCATTCGTAACTTCTCCCGAACTGGTGACGGCTTTGAGTATTGCCGGAACTTTGGATTTCAATCCGCTCACTGATGAACTTACCGGTAAGCGAGGAACCACATATTCTAAAATTAGCACCTTGGCGTTGACTACTAGTAGCACAACCGAAACTATATTTTTGTTCTAGATGGGCAGACATTTTATAGACTTGAGGTCATATACTAAATGTTCCATAAAACAAACTTTTGTTTAGCGAATCTAAGCTGTGTTTTATGATTGTCTAATTTTTTTTTATGAGATTTTATTTAATTATTTCTAGGTTCCGACGGTAAGAAATTTAAACTATCGCCTCCCTTCGGCGACGAGTTGCCCTCCCGCGGCTTCGACCCCGGCCAGGACACTTACGAACGCCCTCTCCCCGACGGTAGCGCCGTCAACGTGAAAGTGGACGCCAAGTCCAACCGACTGCAACTCCTGGAGCCCTTCGACAAATGGGACGGTAAAGATTTGGAAGACATGGTTGTCCTTATCAAGGTAAAAGGCAAGTGCACCACCGATCACATATCGGCTGCCGGGCCTTGGCTGAAGTACCGCGGACATTTGGATAATATTTCCAACAACATGTTCATTGGGTGAGCTCAGATATTAGTACATAAAATCAGGCATGTGATCTTAATCCTATTGTTTCTTAGTACGAATTTATTGCGCTTGGAAGTTGTGTCCGTGTAAATGGCCTCTATCGCTCTATGTATTAAATATTTAAGGAGAACATGGTAGAGTTTAGCTCAATGGCGGTCAACCTTTGTTATGAAACAAATTGTTTTAATTTCCACTTATATTAACTTAACTTGACATATATTTCGACACACTGTGTTTTCTTCAAAAGTTTGCTTTAAAGTGTTTATAATAATAACAGCACTATACCTATTATATTGGGATACACGTCTCACAAAAAAGTTTATGGTCTTCAGGTGGGCCTAAGAGGGTATAAATTTAATAGTGGGTAAACACACAAAATCCAATTGTTCGTTCAGTAATAGTCCTGTATGTTTGGGTTTATTAATTTCCATGGTTTCTAATAAGTTTTTTTCCAAATGCAAGATTTTGAAATCTTGATGAAATTATGATTTTCATTAGTGTTTGGCATAATGAAAATTATCCTTTTTTAAACTATAACTAGATTTATGTTCTTTGATTCTCATTTTAAATCTTCTCCCTGTTTGACCTATGTACTTTTTTGTACAAGAACCACATTGTAACTGATAAACCCCTGATTGATTATGTTTATTGCTTTTAGATTTATTATTTTTAACGAGTTTGCCAAGAGAATTATTAGTATGGAAAGCTATTTTGACATCTCTTTTCATAAGTGTTTTGGCTATTCTGGTAGTTATATTTCCTGTATAAGTTAATGATTTATATGTATGTTTATCATTGGATTTTAATGTGGGGAATATAAGTTTTAGAGCTTTTTTCATTTGTTTTTTCAGTAATATTTTGTCTATTAATTCTGTTTTATTAAATTAAGTTCTTTCTTGAAATTTTGTTCAGATAAAGGTACGTTAACTAATCTGTGTGCATATGGGCGATTAGAATTATGTGGTGTGGTGTCAGTTTGAGAAGGCTTATGAAATATTTCAAATTCATGTTTATTTTTATTGTTGGTTATTTTCAAATCTAATTAGTTAATAGAATGATCTTGTTCAATTTCTATTGTAAATTTTATGTTGTTGTGTATTGTGTTTATGTGCTCTAAAAAAAATTTTAATTGTCTATCTGTACCTGTAAAACAAGTTAAAATATCATCAACATATCGGTACCAATTTACAAAACACTTACTCAAACCATGATTATAGATTTTATCTTCTATATTGTTCATAAATATTTCTGCTAAAATTTGGGCTTATGGGGTTACCTATTATTAAACCCTCCTTACTTGCATAAAACATCACTAAATTCAAAATAATATTGATCCAAACAAACTGTTAAAGACTCTAAAATATCTTGTTTAATCATAATGTTAATTTTGTCTTTTGTTAGTAATTCTTCGACTAAATCTGTCACTTCTACTGGAGGCATGCTTGGGAACAAGTTTAGTACATCGAAAAAGATCAATTTAGCGTTAGTTGGAATTGTGAACTCTTTCATATTGTCTATAAGTTCGTAACTGTTTTTAATGCTATATTTAAGTATGAATTTGCAATGATTTTTAATTATGTTAATTCATTTATTGGAGAGTTTAACAGCCGGGGCTGATAAATAAGATACCACTGGTCTAATTGGCATATCTGTTTTATGTAACTTGACGAAAGAATATAATTTAGGGGCCTGAGGGTTCACTAAAGTTAATCGAAATTTGTCCGACTCAGTGAAAATATTCGATTGATAGTGTTTTTAATTAATTTCTGAAAGAAGTTAGTAGGGTGTGTTTTGATATCTCCGAACTTATCAGGATTTAAAAAATTGATAATTTTGGTGATATAATCTTGTTCTTTGATCGCTATGATAGTCTTTCCTTTGTCTGCTCTCGTAAACACAATTTCGTTTTCTATACTTTTATTTTTGATACAGTTAGTGGTGTGATATTCATTCTTAAATTGGTTTTTCTGTATTTCCTCTTTGTCTGTCTTAATTATATTAGCTATTTTATGCTTAATCAAATTACCCTCTGTTATATTACTAGCTGCTAATTCGCATTCAATGCCCAAGTATTCTCTCGTTATCTTTACAATGGGGATTATATCCGAAACCTTTATTAATTAATTCTATTTCATTATCTAAAAATTCTATGTTGGTAAGATTAACAAGTTTATCGAAAAATTTATGACCTGAATAATTAGTCTCATTAGTTACATTTATTATACGTTTATTTTTACTAATTAGGCGATGTAATTTATTAGACTGTTTTATATATTTTTTACGCACTATTTGTTGTATCCTATCTTGGGTATTATAATCTAGTTCATCAAACTCTATAATAAAAAGTCTATGTGTTAATTCACTATGATTACCTTGGCGTATGTATTGTAGAAGTCCCTTTTACTGTACTGTATTTTTCTGTCTTGTGAAATCATTTTCCTTAGTCCAATGTATTGGACTTTGTATGCTGATTGGCTCCTATTGTTAGTCTTGAGTTTCATGTAGTTGAGAAACACTTCATTTATAATGCACTGATTAACGAACCAGATGTTTTGTGTACAAATTCTAGACTTTAAGATTAAATCAAAGTACCATGTTGCTAGAAAGCTTGTAGAAGCTTGTATAATAAATACCACTGAATTAGCCGTTACTTGATGGAAATTCATTATAATTAACAGTATAATGAAACAAATTTGTTTTAATTTCCACTTATATTAACTTGAACTTGACATATGTTTCGACACACTGTGTCTTCTTCAAAAACTACATTGGGATACACGTCTCACAAAAAAGTTTATGGTCTTCAGGTGGGCCTAAGAGGGTATAAATTTAATAGTGGGGAAAAAAGAATATCCAATTGCTCGTTCAGTAATAGTACTGTATGTTTGGGTTTATTAATTTCCATGATTTCTAATAAGTTTTAAGTTTTTGTTTTTGTTTTCAAAATGTAAGATTTTAAAATCTTGATTTAAATTATGATTTTCATTAAGTAAATGCTTGTCATAATGAAAACTATAACTAGATTTATGTTCTTTGATTCTCCTTTTAAATGTTCTCCCTTTTGGCCTATGTACTTATTTATTTTATTTATTTATTTGTCACAAGTATCAACAGCTACAAGAGCCAATTACAGATACCAACTTAAAACTAAAGAGATCTACAATGTATAAAGTATACGAAGCCAAAAAGACAATAAACCTTAAAGTAAAAACTAAAAACTAGTATAAAATGTACACTAAAGCAAGACATCTATGACTACATGCCAGTTTAAAAAAAACATTAAAATTTCAAAATTGATTATAAGATACATAAACACTCAGAACGCACATACGAGACCTATAAAACATATTAAAAGATTACCTGGTAACTATGTCGATTTCAGTTTATATACAATAATTTTCTTAAATTCATTAAAACTAGTCAAGTCAATGTCTATATCAGAGGCATACAAGTTAAAATAATAGCAGAGTTTATATATTGGCGAATTTTTGTCAAGATTAGTACGTGGATATGCCAAATAAAACATTCTTGAGTTGCGGGAATTTAATCTGTAAATTGCAAAAGGAAATTCTTGAAGAATATCAGGGCAATCAATTTTGTTCTTCAACATTTTAAAGACAGTACACAAGAATATTTTAATTCTCCTCTTACCCAGAGAAAGTCTATCAAACACCGCCGATAAGTGTTCATTGTCGCAACCTCTCTGGGGAAAAACACCAAATTTCGTGTAGTACATGCACTTTAAAAACCTTCTTTGTACGCCCTCACATTATATTGAGGGGACCAAATGACGGAGGCATATTCCAAGATTGGCAACACCAAGCAATCAAAAAGATGCAAACTGACCTCAATGCTAAGCTCCTTGGTGGATCTGGCAACAAATCCAGAAATCTTCTGAGCACTCTCAACCTCCGACAAGATGTGGGAAGAAAATGAAAGATTGGTGTCAAAAATAACTCTTAAATCCTTTTGTTGGGTTACTCTTTGCAGTTGCTCATTATTTAAAAGATAATCAAACACAATAAGGATATTATTAAGTGTAAACGACATACAAGCACACTTACTGACATTTAACTTAAAACTGTGAATATCACACCAGTTCGCAACCTCACAAAAATCATTTTGTAAGATATGACAATCTTCAACGGAATCTCTAAAAAACACTTGAAATCATCAGCAAGTATAAGACTCTTTGCCTTTTTAATTTTACGAATTATGCCATTAATGGCTGCCAAAAATAAAAGAGGTCCAAGGTTGGAACCCTGAGGAGCCCAGAGGTGCTCTTAAAAATATATGACCTAGATCCCTTAATTTCCACATATTGAAATCTATGACTTAGGTATGCCTGAATCAATCTAATAATGTATGTAGGTACATCTAAATCTGACAAAGATTTTAGAATCATACAATGTCTCACCCTATCAAAAGCTTTCTCCATGTCTGTATATATAACATCAACCTGAGATCTTTTATTGATAGCTTCGTGGACATATTGGCAAAAGGAAGTGAGATTTGTGATAGTGGATTTTCTTGGTAAAAACCCGTGTTGACATGAAGTAATGCGGCCCGAAATTTCATGATATAATCGCTCAAAAATAATCAACTCAAAGACCTTAGAAATGGAGCTCATAATACTAATCGGTCGATAATTTTTTATTTCATGCCTAGAGCCGGATTTGTGTATAGGAAGAATTTTGCTAACTTTCCATCTATCTGGATAAGTTGCGGTTTTGAGGAATAGGTTAAAAAGATGTTTTAATGGTGGCAATAAATAATCACGATAACCTTTTAAGATATACGCTGGAATGCTATCTGGGCCAATTGCTTTGTTCGCTTTAATCCTGCTGACGGCCTTTAAGATTTCATCCTCAGAAATCAGTTGACTACAGAAAAAATACATGGGCTCCGTGGGTGGACAATCTAAATCGTTGTCGTTTATATACACTGACTTGAAAAAATTGGCAATCCCATCTGCAACCTGTTGAGAACCTGAGTAGATTCTGTCCTCCAAAGTCATTTCCTCTAGAATGTCAGCCGAATCACGTAAAGACCTCACAAAAGACCAAAACATTTTGGGATTCCCCCTCAAACCAGATTCCATATCCCTCAAATAGTAATTAATCTTTATAGCAGCTCTAATGGAACGGTACCTGCACTTCCAATAGTTCAACCGGTATTTCTTAGTTTTAAGGAAAAATTTATATTTAAGCTTGATAAGATTAATAATTTCTTTGGTAAACCATACGGGATATCTTTTATTTATTTGGGTGGTCTTAGGAACGGATTTATCAAAAATGTCTGTACAAGTAGAATAAAAGACGTCCATAGCCATATTCACATCCGAACAAGAATGGAGGAGATCCCAGTTCTGTGAGGCAAAGAGATTACACAATAATAAGAAATTAGCTTTTTTAAAATTAAATTTAGTACTTGGCTCAACCTTGCAGAATCTTGGGCGTTCTTTAGGCTTAAAGCAAACACTTAAACATGGATGGTGCCTGTCAATAGGAACCAGGGAATCCTCTACTCCATCCACCTGAACGCCGTCAAAGGACGAGATAACGAGGTCAAGAAGTACATTATTAAAGTTTATGACAAAATTTGCTTGAAATAAACTGTTAAAAGAAACAAATGAATGAAGAGAGTTTAAGCAATCGTTACATGACATAGGATTAACACAGGAAGGAATGTTAAAGTCGCCAATAATAGTAAACTCTGAGTTCTTCTTACCTACTAGATTAGCCTCAAAAAACCTTTCATACACATCACTAGTACTATTAGGGACAAAGTAAATTACAATGACATACAAATAAGTAAACGCGCCAAATGCTATTCTAATACACAGCGCTTCCTGATCAGCATCAAAAATCTTCAGTTCAGTAGCAATAAAACAATCCCTAAGCGCAAGCAACACACCACCTCCTTGAGATTTATCAGTCAACAACCTACTCCTATCTTTTCTAAAAACGAGCCTGTTGCTAAAGGCAAACTCTGCGGTCTCAATCGTTTCGTTCAGCCAGGTCTCAGATAATGCAATTAATTCATAATCGTTAAGAAGCATATTACATTTAAGTTTATTTAATTTGGTTTTTATGCCTCTGCAGTTTTGATAGAACACCGAGAAAACATTGTTTAAGTGGCAACCATCTCTGCAAGTTCCTGTCGAAAATTTAGGCCCGTGGCATTAGTTGAACTTGAGTTGAAGGAAAGTACATCACTAGGGGAGGACAAAGATAAGTCAAAGCTAAAATCGTTTTCGACCGGAACATCACAGGTTAGAGAACTATTACCACTTGAGGCAACCACTTGAGTAGGATTAAGGCTGCTTTGACGAGAACCATCACATACCACTTCATCAAGTTTAATATATAAAAGATTCTTGTTGCTGGGAAACTGAATTACTGAACCGATCAGTGCCGACAATTCAACATTTGAACGCTTATTACCTAACACATTACAAGTATTAATAAAACTCATTCTGTTAGGAGAAAACTTTTCAAAATTAAAACCTAAGTTGTTCAGCTTATAATTAAAACTATAACATTTACTTGGGTTTCTAAAACAAATAGGGGTGCTTAAAATAATAACGTTAGTATGAACAAGTAGTTTCAATTTACCAGTGATGAACTGAAGTTTTGGAAAATGGTCACCACTGAAGTTGTTATACCCAGCATAAAGAATCACAAAGTCATCCATGCCAAGGTCCCTCGTCAAGATTTCCACATTCCCCCAGATACTCTCAAAGGAAGCAAATGGCTTGATAATGCTTTGCACCGCGTATACATTATTAAGTTTCTCTCTTAATAGTTGTTGTCCAAACCCCTACCCATCTAGTCACAGAGAAGGAGAAATTGCTTTGTACGTCTGATGATTGGGGTTGAGCTTAAATTAGTGTTGCCAATTACGGGCAAGTTTGAGACTGGTCCAACAGAAGCTGCTTCTCTGCTTATATTATTGGGTTCCAATGAGGGCACAGCAGTGGTGCTATCCGCAGTACTAGCAGTAGACACTAGGTTAACATGAGAGCACTTATCGACGCGCGAGCTCCTTAAGCAAAGTTTTTTATTTAGGTTAACAATACTTTGAACATAATTATCATTTTCTACAGTTAAGGAAGATATGTTGTTAAGTAAGGAGCTTCTACTACCTTTTAAGTCAGCAAGTTCGATTTCAAGCGACTTTATCTTAGCAATCAAGCCTAGATTTGTCTCAGACAAGTCAGTGTTTTGCACCTGCAGCTCTATAAACTCCTTTTTTTAGGCACAGCAGTTCATCCCTCAGCGAATGGATAGTGGACTCATTAGCCTTTTCAGATAGAAAACTTCGTCATCCATCGTTTCTGTTCTCCTTTGAAGTCGTTTGATGTGGACGTCCTTCAATCTGGCGTCCGAAACCTATCAGTTTCGAGTTTGAAGTTAGATTTTAGCTCTTCAAAGTCGGCTTCGAGAGTAAATATATAATTGACTCTTTGGTTTAATTGAGTTTTGAGAGACTCGATGTGCCGAGATAAATCTCTATCAGGAAATGAATCTTTACCTTTACAGCCGCTACAGTAAATAGAGACAGATCTGTTATGAATTGTTAACGCATCAATCTCGGCAACGGTCACGTTAATACAAGCTTTGCAGAAGAATAGTTTGCACAGGTCACAGGCAATACCAAAGAGCTCGCCTAATTTAGCGTTTGGGCGACGCTTAAAAACGCAAGACTTTTCACATGCAGTGCAGGTTGAATCCATGATGAGCCACTGGTGAAGTAAGAGCAACGATATCTATAGTATGGTCTCCGCTCTACGCACTAATTTTGGTTACACTCTTCAACAAAAACTGGCACAACAAATGGGAGCACATACAGCACGTCATGACGTTGCTATTTTAGGCCTTTTAAAACAATAAAAAAAAATAAGTAAATGCTGAAGCGCTATAGATTTAAATTCTAAAACTGGAACGCAGTCGCCGCCGAAAAATGTGAATAGCCAAATAATTCCAACCACAAATCGACGTACTTTTGGTATAATCCAAGTTTTTTCAATAAAACAAAAACACACGATTACGTACACACCAATACACAACACTGAGGCGCTACTTTTAAATATAAATTTAAACTTTAACCAACGAAAATATGACAATAATTGTGGAGCTCCTGCCGGCATGTGTTGTTTAGTTAATAGTTTGTACTTTTTTGTACAAGAACCACATTGTAACTGATACACCCCTGATTGATTATGTTATTATCCAATGATTAACATACGTACAAAACATTAATTTATACAGGAAAGATAACTACCAGAATAGCCAAAACGCTTATGAAAAGAGAGGTCAAAATAGCTTTACGTACTAATAATTCTCTTGGTAAACTCATTAAAAATAATAATTCTAAAACCAATAAACAATCAATCAGGGGTTTATCAGTTACAATGTGGTTCTTGTAGAAAAAAGTATATAGGCCAAACAGGGATAACATTTAAAACGAGAATTTCATTCACCTGCAAAAATATATATTTTAACTATTAAAATTACTATTTTGGTAGGTGTCACCATAGTTATTTGATTGTTAAAAAAAAATTATCGCGATAATTTTTCTGTCAGTCATATTCAATGAAATAAAGAAATAAGCATTCATTTAGTTCAGCTTATTTCAGAAAAACAAATCTATAAAATATTACAAATTATTTATTATTCAAATTTTGGCAATTAATAACACAGTTGCTCTAATTAATAACAATGGAGTTTCTATTTGATGTCGAGGGTTGATGGGGCGCCTCCATTTGTCCTTCGATAGAGGTTCCGGCTTCCCTCATTGTACTCACAAGTGTACATATTGTGAAACTCTTGAGTTTAATTGCAGATAAGGTTTGATTGAGCTTATATTCGAATGACCTGTCATTTTCACTATTCTTGAAGCATCAACTCCCTTTTGTGATAAATGGCTAACTACTGCTGATCTATGCGAATGATTGATGTACTAAACTTTACTATCTGATTTATTCCTGCCTTTTCAGCCGATTTTGCTGTCCATTTTGAAATTTCGTTTCGTCCAATCGTGGAATTTTTGAACCATATACCGTTTTCTTGCCATTGAGGATTTGATGTCAAAAAGAATCTATTCGTTTTAATGTTAGGTCCTCGCTTAGAAACAAGTTTTTTAAAAAGTCTTACAGGGCAGATATCTAGGTTTACTTTATTTTGAATCAACCTCTCACTGTCTGTTAAATGTCGAGCTCCACCTTGGGCAGTTTTCGAAAAAATTGGGTTATATTCAAGTCGACCCAAACCATCCTCCTTAAAAAAATCTAATAAACAGTTTGCAGCTTCACCGCCACGCCAAGCAAGCTCATAAGAAACAACATGGAAAAACTTCTGTAGCTCTTCCGGTATGTTTTCATCCCATAATTTGACCATTTTCAAAAACTGCTCATACTCAAAGGCTACCGCGCTGGTTGATCTGTTTTCGGCCTTTTTTTGTAACATTTTTCTGGTAGCATTTCGAGCATCTCTTGCAGGTTTGAAGGAAATATCAGTAAAAGGGTCTGTTTTCTTACCGTATTCATTGAAGTAGTTTTCTTTTAATAATTTCGCAGTTACGTTCCACAGAGTTTTTACAACGGCTTCCTTATATTCATCATCATTTTTTTTCTCATATTGGATGCCCAATCCTTCATTATTACCACTAAATGTTCTTCAGATGTGTTCCGGTCCAAAACATATGCCTTTTCTTTGCAAAATAATTGGAACTGCAACCATATAGACGACTTAGATCGTCTAGACGTGCATCCCAATGTAATAGGTTACTACTTGTTATTATTATAAACACTTTAAAGCAAACCTTTGAAGAAGACAGTGTGTCGAAACGTATGTTAAGTTCAAGTTAATATAAGTGAAAATTAAACCAATTTGTTTCATTATACTGTTAATAATAATAATTATTGAGTTAACAACTTTTTGAATCAGTCAAAATTTGATTGTTTTTCAAATTTACTTGCTAGCTCCTGCATTCATGGAAAGTGAATTACACTTTTTGCGCCTAATCATTACAAAAAAGCTCAAGTTGTACCTTTATTCAAGCACGGTTTGGTTTTAATGCAGTAGCTAACCACAACTCTCTGTTCAAATGATTGAATAATGGAAAATTAAAATGTTAAAATTATGTGAATATTTTCGTATTTTTTCAAATGCATGCCGCGGATTAATCACCACGCCTTAACTGTTTTTTGCGATAGTGAGATTGGCATTTAACTAAATAAACCTCCTCTCCTTTCAGAGCTACAAATTTCGAAAACAACGAAATGAACAAGATCAAAAACCAACTCACGGGAGAATGGGGCGGAGTGCCCGATGTGGCTCGCGTGTACAAATCCAAGGGCGTCAAATGGGTTGCCGTGGGTGACGAAAATTACGGAGAAGGCTCTTCCAGAGAACACGCCGCTTTGGAACCTCGACACTTGGGCGGCCGAGCGATCATCGTCAAGTCGTTCGCTCGCATCCACGAAACGAACCTCAAGAAACAAGGTATGTTGCCTCTAACTTTCGCCAATCCCAGCGATTACGACAAAATTCAGCCCACCGATAAAATCAGTCTGAAGAACTTGTCGAGCCTAGCACCAGGAAAACCTGTGGAATGTGAAATCAAGCACAAAGATGGCAGTGTAGACAAAATCTTACTCAATCACACTTTGAATGACCTCCAGATTACCTGGTTCAGAGCAGGTAGTGCACTTAACAGAATGAAGGAGATTGCCGCGAACGCCTAGAAGTGAATTGTTAGTTTAAGCTGAACTTTTTGATATTTACGAGCCAGAAAGATGATAATTTTTCATCATTTAGTCGTTGTTTCGAAGCTGTCGGAACGATGGTAAACAGCAGTTTATGGCAGTTCTACAATTCAGACGACTTTGGAGTAGATGCAAATATAGTTTTACTTAGCGTTTTCTTATTTCTTTCTTCAATGCATATACGTAATATGAACCTAGTTTAACTTCGAAAAGACTGAACATATTTTGTTTTTAGTGAGGACATATATTAAATAATATATAATATTTTACTTTCCAAGGGCATGAAATATTGCTTTTCCGTTCTATACAGAGAGTGGTATTGTAGAAAGGTCGTAAATTTTAATAGTGATAAATTATACAACTTTATAGGTAATTTGTTCTTTCAGCGACTGTAAATTGTTGCCGCCAGTGATTTTTTGTGTTATGTATATACTTATCAGATGGTTTTTCATCCGAGAAATATTTAAGACAATAAAATTTCAGAAAAATTGCGGATCGTTTTTGTCCTAAACCTTACTTTTTGATGTTTCTTAATTGCGTTCAATCATACACGAACCCAATGGTTTATGGTTCAATCATAACCTCTAAATAAAATAGGGATGATAATAAGACAGATGTGTACAACTTTGACCCGAATAAAAAAAAGGTATTTATAGTTTTCAGTGATACTAAAAATTTGTACTAGCTTCATTTTGATTCACAGATGTCAGATTTTTCATTTTAACAATAAAATTTACCATGAAAATTTGAATAATTTTTTTTGCCCAGGCAAAAGAAAATGATATTTAATGTGATACTATTTCGAGAATGAAAGAGAAAGTGGAAATTCGCGAACTAATATCGCAAGAGTAGCGAAAGCCATGGAAATCAGTTTAAGGACTCTGCAGAAAATTGTACATAATAAAATACTGAAAAATACTAAAAAGTATACTAACAGATGTAGATTTGAGAGAAACTATGACAACAGGAGATTGGAATTTGATTACAATTTATGTAGATCAAAAATGTAATACTTCCAGTTTTGAAAGCAGCTGTAAAAAAGCGAAGAGTTTTAGAATCTGGATTTGAAGTGCTACCAACTAATAAGAAAATTAGGTTTTCGTTAAAAAAAAGCCTATGGAAGCCACATATAGTAAGTCAGCGTATTCAGTTTTTAGAGGAAGATATGGGCACAGGGTACGGACTTGTTGAAGTGCGTTATTTTTATAGAAAATGTTGCGTTGCTACTTTTAACAAGAATTGTGTGTGTTTCATACACAAAAAATATAGTATTTTACCTATAACAATGCCTTTATTCATGCCACATATGCTCTATATGAGATTAAAAAGACAATACGAGGGAAGGCACAAAACTGTATGATCATTTTCGGCAGCACGGTTATCTCAGACTTATTTTCTTAATATCACATGGTTTTAAAACGTCGCCCATGGACGCCGCATTTTTTAAACATGATAACAGGAATATAACGGTGTAAAGTGAAAAATACCACCAATTTTTCCATTTGACAAACACAAAAATTAAACCACACAACTAATTCGATTATTAATAATTATGTAAGAGTATAATATATTATTAACCAAGGTTTAGACCAAAGAAAACCTTGGGTTTAGACACACTGTTATAATTGCTTAAGCGTCGGGGAGTGTAGTGAGGAGGAATTTAGGACGCAAAGGCAATAATAATAGTTGTGTAAGCGATAGTTAATGTGCAACTTTTTGCACTACTAATAGATCTGCAATATATTTTTGTGATTATTAAAACGTTAATTGTATATTTTTTTGTACTTTTACACTTTAATTGATTTATTATTATACATTTATCACAGTCCGGGGGGCTTGAGATTATTATTTAATTTTTCGGCGATGCACGCTGCCCTCCGCAGGCGTGGTCAGAGGCCCATCCGCCCAATTTTCGCCCAAAAGTCGTTAAATTCCTTAAAAAAAAAAATTCGTAGAGTCCCTTGTGACCAATATATTTATATTTAAGAATAAGAAGAACAGGAAAAACGAATAAAAATCATAAACAACTGATGATGAATGTTATTTACATTAAATCAAACCCGAGTATCAAACCAGTTTTCCTATAGATATAAAGGATTCAATTAAAAGTTCTAATTATGTAATTATAATAATTTATATAACCATTTCGTTTTTAAATAAAACTATGACATATTTTAATAGTTACTAAATTTTTAATATGAATGGGTCGGAGGAGACGTCATAACAGTCCAGGGGTACTGTCACTTTTTTCCGTGTCATTTAGTCATTTTAGCACAATATTAAATATTGCTATTTTCTGTACCTACATTAAAAATTACCTAGATAATTTGTGGAGGAACCAATTTTTCTTCTGGGGGCTAACCTTCAAGCGCCCCCTAGTTACGCCTATGTTATACACTCGTTTGGTTTGCCTCTCTTTTATATAAACTAACTAAAACGGAGTTTTATCCACAATACCGAAACAGAATTATGGCACTCGACGCGCGTTGCACTAACCATGTTAGCATCATCAGATGATTAAAAATCTGTTTTAATGTGCAATAATTCTGTTTCGGTATTGTGGATAAACTCCGTTTTAGTGCATTTTGCCGAAGGTTCAAAACCCCAACATAGTATACAAACTTTGACTTCACATACTTGTTACACAAGGTACTGGAACAAAATAGTGTATGGAAGGAAAAGTGAAAAAAAAAACAGAGCCAAAAAAGAGCTTGGCTTACACCATAGACGAATATAAAAGTAAAGAGAGTATCCCTTCCCTTGTAAAATATTGGCACACCGTTTAATGACAATTAACAATAATGACGTATGATGTTTACTTATACGACACTAAGGGAGGCTTACTGAACTAATGCTAATAATCTATGTTGACAAAACATGTTCCTGTTCCTTCAAATGTTATTTTTATTTTAGTCGTATTCCATATAACTAGACGGTTCATGAATTTATCTGCAACAAACTATTGCAGCGTTTTTCTTAATCGAGATTAAAGCAAAGAGTGGACCCTGTAAATACATTAGTTTATCGCAGATAAATCCATAATGCGCCTGGTTGAATTAAATGCGATTATACATTAAACTTTAGGCGTTGTTTGTACCTAAGAATAGTTTAGGGTGTAAGAAAATATACACATTTTGCATTTTGTTACAAAGTTTATTAAAAAACATGCGATAGTAAATGCAATCAAAATAACATAAAAAAATCTCTTAACAGAACAAAGTAGGTAAATAATGTTGACGTATCACAATATACTAATATTCAAAAACTAATTAACTCGAATAGAACCAAAAATGAAATTTAACAGTTTTTAAATATTTCAAGAACAAAATTCACAAAAAATAGCTGCTTACCAACGGCTGCTACTCGCACCACCAATACCTCCATCCACCATCGCCCCAGAACAATTTTAAATTAAAATAATAGATTGATTAAACCGGCTTTCTTTAATCAACAACCGTCAAACCGCCATTTGTGAATTCTCGACCGACAGAATACTTTTAGCACAGCTTACTAGATAATTTATAGTAAGCTGTGCTTTTAGTTCCACTGACGCTAGCGCCTCCATGCGCGGCTGGAATTGCGCAGGGCAGCGGTCAAAGTCAAAACTCGAATTAATGCCAATTTTCCCATAAGAATAAATCACTCTCTTTATTTTTATATTCCTCTATGGCTTACACGCACAAACCCAATGTGACTTAGTCCTCGTCTTACTCTGTAACAAACAGCAAATCGACCGAAATCTATAAAGCAGCACGATGAATAAGTCGCATGGAGTTAATGTCGGTTAGTTAGGGCATAAACAATGGTTAAGGTAAGCTAATTGAAACTAACCATTAATGATTAGTTTTAGTTAGTTTGGCCAGGGGCGGCTTCTCAATAAGTGCGCCTGTGCGCGCGCACTGCCTGCGAAAGTAAACGGAAAAATAAAATCTTCCCTACATACAATTTAACATAAACTAACTATAATTTGCGAATTTACATATTTTTCAATGCAATTGCATGCGTTTCGAGGGTCAACAACGGTTGGGCGAACTATAGTTCGGGTTCTGACAATTGCTGTGGGGGCAACAAAATTCAGTTGACAATATTATTAAAAGTAACTTTTCTTTATTGGATCTGAATAAAAAGATTGAAATAAAGAGGTTAGGGCGACCGATGCCGGTTTTAAAATTAGACCAAACATGTGCCATGAAAAAGGATGGTCGGCCTTTCACCAGACATTTTAACCCCCGAAATTTTGTGGGGAATGAAATTTCACTTTAAAGCTAGGAAACGGCAAAGTCGAAGGGCTAACCATCGACAAAAAGATGTACAATAACACTTTTTTGCCATCAAACCGATATATATTTTTTAACTTTTTTTGAACTTTATTAATTTGTAGTTACAGTAAACTGTTTTAATGGTTTACTCTTCTGGAATCGATAAGTACCTACTTATTAATTTCTTTTAGTGCGCAACAATTATCATTCAAGAGGGCACCGAATTCATGTTTTTGTGTAAAAAATAGGCGTGGCACCCCCAAACTTTACGCCTTCGGCGGCTACACCTCCGCCGACGCCTACATGGGGGCATCCCCCTATGCGTATGAAAAAACCTACATAAATTGCGCACTACCTATTTAAAACCTCACGAGCCGCCACTGGGGTTAGCTACATTAAAAAGCGTTCTTTAATTTAATTAATGGTTAGTTTTGGTTAAGTTTGACTTGGTTATTTCGAGTTAGTTTTGGTTGGTTTGTATTAGCTAAATAAAGGCGCTCTTTAAAAAATAACTGAAATAAAACTGTTGATTTTCTGCAAAAAAAAAACATTTGTCCGTGTTCAGGAGTAAGTAGTAAATACAAGAGAACGATTAAAATAAGCTTATCTAATACGGTACTATAGGAATATGAGTGTTTGCATCAATGTCAAAAACTCCATTAGTAACATTACAATATACACAAGCGTTTGGTATGGTTATGTAATACAATGATCTGGAACAAATTATACATTTCAAATCATTAATTGAATATTCCATTTTCCTCTTATAATGGGTATTAACATGTTTATGAATAGTAGAATTTTGAAAAAAACTGAGATGAAGAAGTGAAAAACAAAAATAACACAATATATGATCTTCTCTATCCGGAAATGTTGTTACAACAGCATAACTCTGCGTTATGCAAAACAGTCGGTTGAAAAACCAATCTCATTATAGTTTTCAAGGAACACACATTTCCATCAGCATATTCATCTTCTGCGTCCGTTTCCATTTCTTCTGGATTGGATGGTTCTGCTTCGATTTGCATAAAATTGTTGAGATCATGGTCACCTATAAATTGAAATTTTTCGATGTCTATTGAACCTAAATCTCTAACATTTAGAAAGTCCAAAACTCTCTGGATGTTTACATCATCCCTAAAATCATCCATTTTGTATTGCTAATATCAAAACTTCTTTCTTCACTAAAAGCACTTATAATTGCCAGACTTAGGAACACAAATTTCTACACACTGTTCGTCTATGGGATTTTTGTTATTTACTTTAATTTTTTCACCACTTGCTTTTTGGAACCACTATTTCTTTTTCGTTTTCTTGTATTCACCATTATCTACCTGTACAAATTTTGAATTAAAGTTTTGAACCCTAAGCTGCTACTTTTATAATAGCTGTTTAAGTGGGGAATAAAAGCTTAAGGTTACGTACAAAATGTATCAAGGTTATACCAAAGGCAACACCTTGTTTCATGGTGGGAGAACGTCCTCGGTAGGCGGAGTGTCGACATGTATCAAGGTTATACCGAGGCGAAATTGAACAAGGTTACATTACAGAGTGAATCAACACCCAGACTTATGTGTATCTTAATAGTAGAACTAACATTTTACAGGATGGCACAAACTTATTTCCTTACGAGAGAGACTCCTCAAAACCCAATGAGAGAGAGCCCTCACGGAGGCGATAAATTGCCTCCTCCGTGAGGACTTACTCTCGTTAACACACTACTTGTCTAGTAACTAAAACATAATTATTTGTAAATACACAATATTGAGGTTAACAGCCCGAGGGTCTATCTTTCGTTTAGTTGAAATGACTTGAATAAGGAAAAATCAGACGCTTTTCCTTCCTCCCTTTCGCGCCCAATTTTTTCCTTACGCGATTTTTTTCATGCTCCATTTTTTACTTCGTACCGTTACACAATATGCTATTTTTTCCATGTGCTATTTCAGCCCCGTCTCCAGGCTTTAGGCCGCCCGAGGCGAGCAGGATTTGGCCGCCCCTTACAACA
>MU182219.1:198517-298153 GCA_016904865.1 Pissodes strobi
TATATATATTTATGTATGTACATAAATATGCGAAGTTTTTGTCAGTAATATCAAAGAAAATTACTTGCGTAGCTACTGTTACGCAGCAGAAAACATCATTACCACAAAATAAAGAAAAATCAAAAAACCTTCCTTACTTTATTGATCCTTACGCAAATGCGCGGATCGCCAGAGCAGCACCTTCTAGACAAGAAGGGCGTGAAACTAAGAAAAGCAGTAGCCAATATGACCACCCACGTTGGGATCGAAATTAAGTGCTGTAAAGGATATTTCGAGATTTTAATATAAAATATGTTTTAAATGGTGAAATTTATGCATTTGTAGTGAAAATTTATACAAATCGGGTAGTTTATTGTGGTAATGGCAAGGACTTTGCTCTGTGTTTGTGAAAATGGACTCTTAACTCTAGTACACTACCTTACTGTACCTTACACTTCCCAATTATTCTACATTAAGAATACAATTAAATACTTATAGTTTATAGTTAAGGACTGATTACTCTGGTACAAGGAGTGTTTCCACAAATATCTATTATAATTTCAAAGCTGATAATACCTAATTATATTTTAAGATAACTGAAATTTTAATATTCACATACTCTGCCTGAAATAAACAATAAACAATCCCTTAAAGTTTTTATTTCGTGGCTTTATAATAATAATGTCTACTTACCTATTTACTTTGACCTCCTTTAGACTCTACATATAATAAGTTTTAGGTAACCACAGACCACAGATATTTTTTAGGCTACAGGCGGGCAAAATCCGAGGTCTGATTTTAATCCCTCAGTTTTACGTAGGATACTTAAACACATCTTATTTGTAGCAATATTATTATTGAATATTGATTAAGAGTTGTAGGGTGGTTTTAGATACGTGTTGTAATAATTAAAGTATGTTAAAGAGTTGGTTTAAGTTCAGTCGCTTAGTTGAGAACATTGACTTTTAAATAGTTGTGTATAATAGTGTTGAGTGAATTGAAAACATGGTGTTAACCTGTTGTGTTCCCAAATGTAGAGGGAATTTTAAAAGTGGACCCAAAGTGTCATTTTTTTCATTTCCAAAAGAAGGTGAATTGAGGCAGCAGTGGGTAAATTCAATTAAGAGGGAAGAATCAGTTGTTTCAACTAAGAATACTGACGTGAGGTTTGTTTTTCTATTTTTATAGGCAATGACTAGTCATAACACTGTATCTTTAGAGGCTGTACCTAACATTACGTGCACACATAATATGGTATTAATTAATTGTGTGATTTTTCTATTTTTTACCTAAAAAAGGTTTTGCAATACCTGCTTACTTTACCCTAGGGTGGTTGTATTATATTCAATGACCCTCTTAACCTAGGTCTTGGTCTAACGCGGGTAATTAAAGTAAATATATATTTTAGGTGTGTGAAATCCATTTTAGGCCAAATGAAAATATGTTTTACTAATATTATACTTTATTGTATTTATTTCTAAAAATCTGTTTATATCAATAAAGTAAATGGGTGCTGCTATCAACAAAATTTTATGTCAAGACAAAAGCCAACTCAGCTTACCTCTTGAAGTACCTACATGATGTTAATACTGTAGAGAAAGTTCTTATTGAAGCTGCTTATTTTCATAAACAACATACCGAACAGCGTTTTGTAGAAGGCAATTTAAACATTATTAGTGATATTTTAATATCTTTAGGAATACACTCTCCTTTTTTGTATTTATAGTAATTACCAGTGCCAAAAATGTCATCACTAACAGTACAAAATTTTTTTTAAAACCGTCGAGTCAAGTAAGTGTTTTATTTTTTTTAAACTGTCTTTAAAAAATATCTAAGCAACTATGCGTTCTTGTTATTGTTGTTAAACTACTTATTATAATAATTATTATGTTCCTTCCTGTAATGGATATGGCTCTCAAACGATTATTTGTTGTTATTTTGGTAACGATGGCATGTAATCATTCAGGCACGTATTTTTTTTTTGAAGTCAAAAAGTAACAAAAGTAGGTAGTTATAAATGAATTAATACGTTTTCCAGTGCCAGACCCTGCTCCCTATGCTCGACGTCATAGGGTAAGTCTACTCCGACACTGTAAAGGTGAGAACGCATTAGGCGGTCGCGGTCCTGTCGCATCGCGAACCGTTCTGGGCTGGTCTCTCGAGATCCTTTGGAAAAGATAGGAGGAGAACGTGATGCGAGCGAGAACGACTAGTGCGAATGCATACATTATAAAACATGGAAAGGAACTTCACCGCGCGCGGTCGAGACTAGCACAGACCGCGATGCGATGAGATCGCGACCGCCTAATGCGTTCTCACCTTAAGAAAGCAAACTAAAGAAAATACCACGATAAAATAACAATCGTGTATAAAATGTAGGATATATAATAGTTAAGTTTGTTCATTTCTGAAGTTGTTTCTAGATAAGAAAAATAATTCTACCATTCCATCAACAAAAAAATACGTTTTTTATTGGCCTGCAGATGGACATAATTCCGACACCTGAAATTTTTCTCTATTCAAAATTCCGACAGTGAGTTGAGCATAAATTCGACAGTGTTTTTAAATCCGACACATTAAGTACAGGGTGTCCCATTTTCGATGATATTACGGGGTATCTCACTTACGAGTAAAGATAGAGAGTTGCGGTTTCCGCAATAACTGTGCTACTTTTTTGTGAAAAGAACGATGGTATAAACAAAATTTTCATAGCCAGCTTCGTTTCTGAGATACAGGGCGAAATTGAAAATAATGCATTTTGGGACCCCCCTCGTATCTCCGTTATCCTTTAACATATCGCAAAGCTAAAAACTTGCTCTTATATACTTTTTTACGTAGAACCCAGTGGCGTAGTCAGATTTTTGCTGTGAGCTGTCAATTTTAAGCTATAAATCAAACTTATGTTTTTTTAAATGGAACACCCTGTATATTTTTCTTTCGTTTGAATGGAAATTTTATAAGCCTTTTTATAAATATATAATACATGATATGTATTTTAAATAATACGCATAAAATTCATAATCTCACAAAATGTATCTCTATACGACACTCTTGATGAGTATAGTATAAGCATTATCTTTTAAACAACGTTATAAGTATTAGTAGGGAGAGATTATCAGAGCAATGGACTGATCAAGTTTTTATTGACAAGACCTGTCAGTGGCAAAATGTATATTTTCTGTGTAATATTGTATTTTTTACGATTATTGAAAACGAAAATTATGAATATTTTGAAAAATATGACATGATAGTCTGCTTTATACAGAGCAATGAAAACTCTCGTGAAGCTTCTCAACTATTATTCAATATGTTTGTTTGAATATTTATTTACCTTTTGACTTATTTGGGTTTATTTTTTATTTAAGTATCATTTTAATTTATGGATGTTCTGAAAGAAGACAACCTGGTCATTTAATGTTTTCAGGAACATGGAACATTTATCTGGCCCCTACCAAAAACGTATAATAAGGAAAATCCGAGGGAAAATCGCGGTAAGGGCGGAGGCAACGTTCCTTGTTCTACCAATTTTTTTCTTCATTTCGGAAATCATTAAAAGATCAGGATGCCTTCTTTGGGGATATCTATAAATTAAAATGATACTTAAATAAAAAATAAACCCAAATAAGTCAAAAGGTAAATAAATATTCAAACAAACTTATTGGAATATAGCTGAGAAGCTTCACGAAAGTTTTCATTGCTCTGTATAAAGCAGACTAACATGTCATATTTTTCAAAAAAATTATAATTTTCATTTTGAGCCATCGTAAAAAATACAATATTACACAGAAAATATAAAATTTGCCACTGAAAGGTCTTGCCAATAAAAAATTACCATTCCATTGTCCATTGTTCTTAATAGTCTCTGCCTGCTAATAGGTACTTATACCGTTGTGTAAAAAACAATGCTTATACTATACTCATCAAGAGTGTCATATACAGACACATTTTGTGAAATTATGGATTTTAGGCTTATTATTTAAATTACGTATCATGTATTATATATTTTTATGAAGCTTATAAAATTTCCATTCAAATGAAAGAAAAATATACAGGGTGTTACATTAAAAAAAATACAAGAGTGTCGTATCGGGACAAATTTTGTGAAATTATGAATTTTAGGCTTAATATTTAAAATACATATAATGTATTATATATTTTTATAAAGCTTATAACAATCAAACGAAAAAAAAATATACAGGGTGTTCCATTTAAAATAACATGTTTGGTTTATAGCTAAAAATTGACAGCTCACAGCAAAAATGTGATCACGCCACTGGATTCTACGTCAAAAAGTGTATAAGAGCAATTTTTTAGCTTTGCGATATGTTAAAGGATAACGGAGATACGAGGGGGGTCCCAAAATGCCATTATTTTCAATTTTGCCCTGTATCTCAGAAACGAAGCGGGCTATGAAAATTTTGTTTATATCACCGTCCTTTTCACAAAAAAGTAGCACAGTATTGCGGAAACCGCAACTCTCTATCTTTACTCGTAAGTGAGATACCCCGTAATATCATCGAAAATGGGACACCCTGTACATAAATCAAACAAGATTTTCAGTTTACAAAACTTGTTTAATAACAAAATTAAATGAGAACAAAACACTTAAAATTAACATAAATAGGAAGTCTAGACAAATGAACCATATTTGGTTATATCCTCAACTTGAAAACAGCCTCTTTTGTTAATTTTTTTTAGGTGGTTGCATCACCTCCATAATTTCTGTGGAGTCATACCAAATTTCGTCTTTTTCATCTGGCCACTTCCAATTAAATCCACTTCTAGTCATGGTATTAATCAATATCTTCTCTTTCTCAATTCCAGTTACATTTTCAGGATAGTAATTATTTTCATAGTTTACTATCACAAAGCCACCAATTTTCAAATTTCTCTTTTCGTTTACTTTGTCAATACACACTTCACCGTCATCCGAGCCGTCATCCTTAGGCAACGCTTCTTCATTTTCACTTGATTTTGTTGCTCAAGTTTTGTTTTTTAGGTCTCTTTTTTGAAATAATACTTTTTCAGTTTTCCTTTTCCTCAAGTTCTTTATTTTTTTCTTCTTCTTTTTTTTGAGTAATACTCTTTCCACGCGTCTGAAGTTGTTGGTATTTTTTCCATTTTTTACGTAGAAATTTTTTAGATGGAGTTGGTTTGGCCAAAACAATGCCTTTTTAAACGATGATAGTACTAACAGGCTGGAATTGTTTTCGATATTTTCTTTCGTCATGTCTGGAGATATGTTATCAATTAACTTGAGGACTTCTTTCTTTGCGTTTTCAGTTTTTTCCTCAGTATTCTCTACCTTTTGGTCTCTTTTATTTTGTCAACGGTTGTTTTATCTAGAGTTTCTCCAATTTCATTGTTTTGTTTATCCTTTAAATCTTCGATCTCCTTATTTTCAATTTCCTGAAAAACTGTATCATTCATTTCCTCTAGCTTCAATCTTCTCAACTTCGGTCATTTTCATTTTAATTCCAGTGCTACTACTAACTTCAATTTCTTTTTCTATATCCTTGGTGCTTCCTTTGGTATCTTTTTTTTCATCTTGTACTTTCCCGGTTTCCTCTTTTTTGTTTTCTTGATTTTTTTTCAGTACTTTTGTCAGTCTTTTTTTTCTTAATGTCTGTTTCTTTTTCTATAACTTTAATTTCGTTTTGCTCATCTCCGGTTTTTTCTCCTTTGATTTTTAGGTATTTTTCAATACTTTCGTCATTTATCTCATCGGTCTTGGGCCCTGACAACATAATATTTTGAATAATACTTATCTTTCTCTCGTTTTCAAATATCTCTTGGCCGGATTCATTTTCAAGTGTTTCCACTATTAACTCTCCCCAATCCTGTTCTAAATCAATACCCTCCTCCCCTTTAATTATCACGGATTATCATAGATCCATGATGTGTATACATAGTCCTACGTTATTTTTTTTACAGATATTTTTATTTTATGTACCAAATCATAAGTATTTGGAAAGGAATAGCAGTACTACTTAAATGCTAAATTACTCTGAAATTTAATAAAAAGTATATTTAAATATTTTTATCTATATTTATTTAGTGACATTTAGATCAACTTTGGTTTAGCAGTAATCAGATTATATAAAAAAATTAAATTTGTTTGCCCTTTATAGAACTTTCTAAATATCGATACAGATACCCATATTTTCCAAAAAAAAAAATATAGTCAACTTACTTTAGAACAGCGAAAATCAGTTATTATCATTGTATTATTTATATTATGGACGTTTATCTGAACACGAAAGCGCACACAAAAATTTCCCGGCGAAATGCGTCATTACATTACCTGCATTTTCCGAGGATATTTTGTAAAATTTAGAATAATGGAAATCAGTCACATGAAAAGTCTTCCCTCCATACACTAAATGTTTGTCTAAATACAAAAATTGCCACCTTTTCCGGTCTATTCAATGGTGGTATTCAGTTTGGAATCCGGCGTTTCGTCTTCAAGGTGTAATGATAATTAGCTCAGTCGCCAATTGGTAGCGAAAGTTAATTTATTTAATTCAATATGGCATTGTCCCATTTGTATACATGAGACTCGTTTTTATTTTCCTTGGAGCGTCGGTTGACGTTCTCTTATTAGCAGAGACTTTTTTGTGTATTGTGGTCGCCAGAGGTCCTAGAGACAATTCGAACTGAATATGAACATTTAAATATTAATAAATATAAAGAAAAGAACGTCAGAAATTTGCCCCTAGACCTCTATCTTGCGATAAATTAAAGAGATAAATTTCAAAACAACAATATATTAATTTTACAATAATTAAATTACAAATATGAGTGATGATATCATGTGAAATGGAGATTATCAATATAATTAAGTTACAAATATAATTGATGAAATTACTTGAAATAAAGTTTATGAATAAATTGACTTAGTAATGAGAACTAAAATCAATGTAAAAGATTAAAACATTTAATTATGACAGATCGAAAATTCAATACAGTTGGTCTTTACAATATGTTTATCTTCTGACTGACTGATACTTAACTTCGTTCAGTTATTCTGTAACCATGCAATCGTATTGGGACCTCTACTGGAACCGCTTCTGCCTGTTCCCAAGTTAATGTCAGTGGGTTACTCTAGGACTTATAGGTTAACCAAGTGTTGGCTCCCTCTACAGGTCTGCTACAGCGACGCGTCTTCGGCCAGTCAACAGGTAGATTTATTACATGTAAGGAGAAATAAACAAGTCTTAGACTAATGTATACTGCCAATTAAATAATATTCAGGGAAATATCATGTTAACATCAGTGACACTATTACACATGAGGAAGCAATCAACAATTTGAAAATTTACTGGTTAAAGCAGATATAATCAGAAACTTGAATTGCAATTTTAAGTTGAGCAAAAATTATAAATAACTACTGTTACTCAAGATATCCTTTTCTTCACTTTAAAATATGAAATTCAAAAGAAATAATGACTGAAATTTAAAATTCAAAAGAAAATTATGGAATTACGTTCCAATTCAGTGACTCTTGGTAAATCTATATAAAAGATAACTTGAATTTGATGATAAATAGAAAAAATAGAGGTACAACCTCTAATAGCGAGTCTTATAACTCCAACATAAGTAATTTCTATCACTATTTATTTCGGCCCTTCACATAAACGATAATTGAGCCTAATTACGCTCCAATTAATTAAAGATAAAGATAAGAAAGATAATCACTATCTCGTATCGAGACAGAAATTTAGATAAGAGATAAAAAAACAGATAATTTTACATATGTGAGATTAACCTCTCATAAATGTAAAATATGTCGGTACATCAGTGTTGAGACGAGACAGGGCGGGTGCTAATAATTATATACTTGATGTAACAAATAAACTGAAAACTTAATTAAATGAGCCTGAAAAGAAAAAATATTAAAACCAGCAGATACTACGAGGGAAAATTCGGAGAAATTCTACTGAAAATTCAATTTACTACCTTTGCAGGAATATATAGAATCTACTCCCAGAATTCACACAAATAATACTGTTCTATTTGAATGAAAATACGCAAAATAATGTGCGTGACCACTAAACGATGAAATAATTACGTTCTCCGTACATCTGGATTAGGGCTCTTTCAAATTACATGAATTTGACTAATGAGAGATGCAATTATTCACCAATAAATCGGTATCCTTACCCAACGGTCACGACAATAATTAAGATTATTGAAGATGTAAGCTAAATAAAAATGTAATATAAGAATGCTAAATTCTTGTTTAAGTCGAATAAGACTAAACGAATCATGAACAAATATTAATTACGTATTTAAAAATGAAAGAATTAGTTAAATATACCTACTGCAAGATGAATAAAATATTTCAATATTAAAAACTCACCCATCGTCGGCGTCTCGACACAAGATAAACGACCTCGCTTTCAAAATTTAAGACGTTCGACAAATTATGTTTTCCGATGTTTTAATTGGATAATTTATATCATGTGACTACCACTATTGATCACAAAGCTTCAAGCTATAGAAATACCCAATATTAACTATAGCAATCTATAGTAAATTAAATTCACAAATTGTAGGTATAAAACAGCGTACTAGTGCTTTTAAAATCGTTACTTGCACGAAATAAACCCATTCGCGAATAGATGTCACTGGCGACTCAAACATCGAATACCGAGAATCATTTGCAAATGAACCGAAGTTTTAGTGGAGCGAAATAAGCATATAGTCCGTTACAACGGGATCATCATTAACTTTTTTTTTTAAATAGGAACTTTATTATTTTTAACGTTTTTTAGATAATATTGGCCTCACTAATATGAATATGTGTGTTGAATGTTTTAATTTTTTTTTAATTACTCATTTTGCATGTTCGTAATTTTAAATAGTTTATGTTACTTTTGAAATTTTTATATGATATAAAAAAAAACATTTTATTTTGCTTTTTGTGTTAAGTGGAAAATTGAAGCCTTTATTTCCAATAAAAATAAAAATAGGGAAATTAAATAAACAGGTTCGTCTATTTTTTACCACAAGGCAAAATATATAATTAAAAAAATTTCAAATTAAATAAATTAAAATACATAAAAACATATATTCATATTAATAAGGCCAATATCACCGCATACGTATATGCTCGGTGGCCAATATATCATCTAAAAAACGATTTTTTTTTCAATATTTCCAATTTTTACCGGATATCTCCGGAAACACCCGGAATATTAAAACTTACTAAACGGTATATTGTTAGGCATCTAAGTGCGCAATTTTGCCCTAATTTGACTGACATTATATCTCTTACGGTTTTCGAGTTCCCCATACATAGACTCGAATTTGAGCCACCCTGTACAGGGTCATTCCTTATATCTAGACAGCGTTTAGTGCGGTTATTATACGAGGTGGAAAAGAACTTTAAATAAAACACTTGTAGGAATCGTCCTAAATCCCCAGAAAATTTTCTAAAAATAATACAGGGATATATCGCAAAGTTGATAAAAAACACACACATTGTAAATTTTTAATGGCATATTAAAACAAAAATTAATAGATCTTGTTTTTCTGAATTCAAAAATGTTTTGACATTTGTTTTAACAGTTTTCGAAATATGTGTATTATTGTTTATTTTTTTTATTTAACAAGTAAGTTATAATTAACATATAAAATGAAAAGTACATAGAAAAGCGGTACGTGTTCTTGGTGACCTTAAACATTGGGAACCGAGAAATTCTGTTTGAAAACGAAACTTTATGCGCCTTTTCTCAAATTTTCTTATAATATGCAAAAAATTGTAATCTGTCTAAAAAATTCAAATGCATATTTGCTAAGTCTATTATATCAATTCGTTCCAAATATTATTTTTCAAAGAATTCTTTGTGTTCATTTCAGGGCCTCAGCTCGTTCTAAGCGTCTACAAAGAAATGACCTTGGAAGGGTACGGAAGAACACACATGCCCATAAAACCAGGAAATCACCATTTGGAAGTAAACCTTGCCAAACCAAAGGCTTCTTCTTTGTTGGGCTACATAGGTTCATTATTTGGGTATCAACCAGAACTTCTGCAACCGAATATATTGGCTAGTACCGCTGGAAATAATTGTTAAGTACCCATTACCTAGCGATATAAAAATTAACAACTTTTAGGAGCAGTTTTTGAACTGCTTGTTAGATTTATCAAAATCATAAGTTTCAAGCAAACAAACATTGTTTATGAAAGTTATCCTCTTGATGAAACTAATAACTAAGAATATGGATACCTTAGAGCCAGATTTTTGATGTGTAAACATCTTAGGCGGCGGTATGAGGGTAAATCTCGGCAAATGGGACGGAAATGTGTAAACGGCTGTGACATGCGCAGCGATTTTTCGAGAGCTGCTCAAATATTTGTGCATGTCTATATAGGATATGTTTTCACATCAGTGTCTCGAGTACTAGCAGACTATTTTTTTTGTTAAGTTTGCCAAGAGGCACGATCGTTGTTTGCAATACTTTGTTTCCACGCAAATTTCACACGCAATGAAAGAACTATACTTAAGATCAGATTTTTTATCAGTATATTAGACTTGCAAAGAGGGAAATTTCCATAACGTTTCGTACCTAGAAAATTGTCCTCCTGACAAGTCTAGTTTAGGCCGAATTGTTTCACAGCATGCTAAATTTGCCGAGAGAGGATTGTCAACAAAGGTCTTAATGGAACTTAACTCTTGGCAAACAACCAACAATTGAAAGACTGGGTATTAATGTTTTAAGCATTTCAGAATAGACAATGACTAATATTTTATTGCAGTGATTAGAATGGAAACCAGTGGAAGAGCCCACATGTCCTTCAATGTAGTATCTCAAGGCTTTTTAAGATTGGGATACGATTTTGGACGAACTGGCAGAGAATAACAAATAACATACTAGTACGATATTGTTAGATATAATGTCCATTACCAATGAAAATTTTGTATATATTTCATAGTTTTTTTATTACATAAACTTACTATACAATCAAATGCATGTCTTAAAAAAATCTGATATAATAAAATAAATACAGTGTCAAACTTATCGTACACAACTCGGAATATATAGAATGTACAAGAAGAATTAAAGCTTAGTCAAACAAAAACGCATAAAAATAAATTCATAAACTATACAACTCCTATTTGCAAACATTGATGTTAAAGATACATAAAAGGTGGCACAAGGATAATGAACAAAGTACCATTTAGATTACCTTCATGCGACTCCTTATACGCAAAAAACTAAAAAAAAATCATTTTGAACCAAGGAGGTATGAAGATGCATTAATTATAGTTATTATTAAATTTAGTCTCAATATAAACTGGCCAACAGTTGAAATATGAAGATTTAGAAGTTTTTACCCTCAACTGTTGATAAGTTGATATTTCTTAATATGAGACAAGTCTATAGTTTTATATATTATCAAACGACTAAATATAGAGTGACCAAAAACATTAATTTTTCTAAAATTTGGCAGCCGATAAAAACATGGTAGTAATTAAATTGGGTTCTCTGCCCAAATCCAAAAAGTGATCTGTTAGATACATGTTAAAAAAAGAATAATTTTTTAGCCACCCTATAGACGATTTCTCTAATATACATGTATATATAAAAACATACATTCGCAACTTGCAGCGCCAAGCATCAAACACATTATTCTTTGGCCAGTTATTCAGCTTAATATTTACGACAAATGTACAAAATTATACAGGAATAGTCGTTCCAGTAAATTCATATTTTATAACAAATTTATTTATTACTATTTCAGTTATAATTCACTAGTTTAAATGTCTTTTTAGATATAAAACGGTTGCTTTATATGGGGGCTAGGTCTATACAAGTGGTGTGGAATGAACGGCCACAACTGTCCCCAAAGTCACGAAGAAATATGTGGCAACAATGCATCGAGGCGGATTCAAATTTTATATAATCTTTCTGAGAAGGCTTTTGTAATTTCTAAAGAATTAGTTAGCTAGAATTAATGAAAAAACACACGAAGAAAGTTTGATGAAAAAAAAAACGTTCAAATTTAATTAAGTGTTGCTTGCAGGCGACCTGGCTACATTGTTGCCGTATTCTTTGCTTACCCGCTTGATTGGAGACCGTTGACAAATTTTAGATGACAGACACCTAAATTCTTATTTAGGATTTAATTAATTATTGGAATCACTTATTTCAAATAAACATGATAAAATAATTATATACACTTCAAGCGACAAAGTATTAACCAAAGTGGTTTACATATCTTATTTACTTGTGTGTGTGAGGTGGGAGGGTAAGTTCAATTATCAGTTACTACTAATGCGTCAGAAATTATTTCATCAATTATTAAGTGAAAAATCTGTAAAAATGTGATGTCTGATCACTTATTTTGTTACTGTCATTTTCGATAAACGTTTGCTACCTACCACTATTCAAAGGAATGACAGAAGAGAGGTATTGCTATGTTATCAAAATATGTAATGTTACTTTCTAACGGTGTTGCCGTTTTGAGCAACAATTCGGTCGCCTCGCGAAATCCGCTCCCAAAAATGAGCAATCCAAAGCGACCATTCTAAAATTTCTTTATCTATTAAAGTGTAGAAAGTTAATTTGTGTTGTGGTCTACGAGTTGACGACAATTCTATCTATAGAAATACAGCTTATGATTTGGAAACTCTTTTGACCTCCCTGTGTCTTTCTTTTTTCGTAAAACCAGTATGCTGTGTATATGATTTTTTTCCAATAAGGTGCAATTTGAATAATCACTCGACAAACAATGTTGTTCGTTTGTTGACATTCTATAGGCCGAATTGTTGCCAGCTCTTCGTCTATCATTGTTCCCGTTATATTAAAAACGAGGCGTTCTTTTTATCGAAACCCCTTCTACAGTTACAAATGTATTTCTAATAATGAGAAGCGTGCCGGAATAGTATTTAAGTAAAAAATGGAATGGGTCAATATCAGTCGTATTTGGCACAGCTTTCCGTCGAAAATCGTTCAACTGAGATTCAAAGCTACATTTATTTTGATCCATTTATATTAATTATATCATATTATCAAAACCGAGGGCGAAATATATATGACTAAACTTTTGATTCGCCCTTTTATATTGTATATACCTAGACACGATAATTCCTTACTATAAACCTAGAAAATTCGTTTTTTTTTTGTTTCATCTACAACCAGCTTTAATATTAATAGGTCTTTTATAGGGTGGCTTAAAAAGTTCGGAGACGTACGCGAAACTATACACTCTGTGTGGTTTTTTTATGCAATTAACTCCTTAAAAACTGATGCACAATTGACGGCATTGCTAAAATATTAATTTTGAGATACTTTTCTTTCTACGAAGTCAGATCTCACCCAAAATTAGAAGAGTAATATCAACTTTTATGAAGCACTATTTTTTTTAAATAGTGAATAATATAATTTGTTTAAATGTCCTTAAATTAATGATCATAAATGCCTTGAAAAAATACCATGATCAGGTTTCCTCTGAACTTTCTAAGCCACAATACTTAGTCGAAATTTCACTAAAAAATTGTGCTAGCTTTGTAACACAAAATAAACATACCACATATATATTTATACAAAATTCTTATTTTTTTTTTGTACAGTACATTTCATATACTGTGAATAATCCACAGGGTGTCCCAAAAAAAAACCTGGGCTAAAACTGTTCTAATTGATCTGGTATTGTGTTATTGACAAGTTCGGATTTCTTTGGGCCATCCTGTATGAAAACATTATAAATAATACAACAAAATGGGGTTTAAAATTATAAACACCGTCTCTATGGGGGTTTCCTACATGCCTGCATTTCCCAAATATAAAAATAATCACATTTACTTAAATTATACAGAATGTTCAATAGTATATATGCACACTGACTCTAATTTCTCAAGCTTGACTTTTTGGGTTGCGTACTAAAAGCATTCTCATACTTTCTGGGGTATTTTTAAAAAAATTATCATTTTGCTTTAAAAAGTTGTAAAATATTACCCTTCTTCAGTTCAATAATTATTATTGATAAAAACCCTCTGTCGAGCTTCGCTACAGGGCAATACAACGTACAAATTGAGTACTAACACTTTAATAACTAATGCCTATATAAGCTCACGTTAATTTATGAACCTGTATAACTTTTGCCGATATTAATACAAAACACAAATTTCTTGAAAATGTAATTTGCGTTCTTCAAGCTAACCGCTCGAATCATTGGCACTGTAGTGAATCCTGTACATTCAAACTTGCACATACGGCCCTATTGAACATCCTGCACAAACTAACCTTGAGACTGTTTAAAAGATCAACTACGATTTATATTGAATTTCCACTATTTTATTTATCTTGTTTCAAAATCACATCCTTATCCACATACAGGATAATTTTCGTATACACTGTGCCGAATTCGAGTACCATATTAGGATCTCGGTTACTATGGGAATTAGAAACTAGAAAACTGAGGTCACAATATAGAGACTACGGATGGCTCTAGGGTAGGAGACCGATCGAAATACATTAATTTCGGTAACAGTTTTGCATCGGTAATTCAGCTTCAAAAAATTGCCGCTAGAGGCGCATGTGTTCTATGCGAGGCTAAAAATGCATGGATTCTTAGGGGACAATAACTATTTTTTATTGAAATAATTAACTGATCGCATTATGAGAGACAAATAACGATTTTATATTAAGTAAAAACTAAATATTCATTAAAATTTCATCGACGAATGTTGCTTTATAATTTTATTAAATGATAAAATTGACAAAACAACATGTGCTTTCCGACTTATTTTATCTTTAATTCTTTTCAAAGATTTAGACTTAAAAGTAGCTCTTTAGAAGTGTTTGTGTTTTATGTCAGAGCAAGAATGTATTTGAATAAATAGCATAGCAAATGATGGGTCCAAAAAGATAATACAGTATTTCCGAAAATTATATGCAACATAGAGGAAACCTTTTATATTCCTTTACTTACTTCTTAGAATCGTTTTTTTTTTGTGAAAAGACAAAACATTGAGAAAATTTATTAATAGTGAAAAAGTATAGATATTGTTAATAAGAAATTAACCAAGTTGCGGTTTTAAATAATCGTAAATACAGAGTGTACCGTTGAATAAGTACCTTTTTGGATGCATGTTATGGATGTTATGCTAGGTTAAAATGGCCTTATTTTGATACTGGCAACTTAGATCTGAAAACTAGTGTTTTAAACATAATATTTATTAAAAAGGCAAATAATTATACTATTTTTAATGTAATCATATTACTATACAATAATTTTACTCCCATGTGTTTTCAGGTTATGTTGTTTGCAAACCTTCAAAACATTGATGTAATTTTTAAAAAGTTTATAAAACCGACAGTATATATTTTAACGAATGCATTAATCGTTAATAGTGTTTATCAACAAATATTTTACTTACGTTCTACTTACGTTAGGAGCTTGGGTTGTTCTCTCCACATTCTTTCCTTAGCTTCTGATCAGAAGAATAACTCGATTTACACCCCGGCACGAAGCAAACTCTCCTTTTATAACAAATTATGTGACATTGTTTATATTAATAACACAAAAAGATGGTAATAAATAGTTTTTTTACAAAAATAATCCAAAAAAATACCGTGTTGATCTACCAAAAACACGAAAAATTAACCTCGCATGCGATCACGGCGCCTCTGTCAACCAACCAGCAAACTAACCAAAAACAGGGACAGAAATCGCAAATGCGGCCATTATTAGCTTTAGATATCTTACCGTATAGTCCTCGAGACTCGAGTTGAACGCCCGATGCTATGTAACCTTATTGATATCTGGACTTGTGAAATCCTGATTTTTGTTAACGATATACGAAAATTCTTTAAGTTTTCTTTCGAATTCATTATAAATTAAAATTCAACAGTTGCACTCATGAACAGCCTCAAAATCACCAAAAACATAAATAGCGTTCTACAGCTCCGTAACGGCGTACAGTTGTCGCTCGTTCTCGCTGCCAGCGTACATCCCCTCGATAGCTCCTTGCCGCTGGTCCTGGATCTTGACGGACCGGAATTGGGCATGGCCGCTTCCGGGTTGCGATGCGCAATTGCTACGCTGCAACGATCGGAACTGCGTGCCCGGCTGAAAACTGCTAACGGAGTCTTGCCATGCGCCCCTCTGAAGAGATCTGCGAGAGTTGATATTAAATTTAGTTTAAAATAAAAATAATGTGATTACTTCCAAAATAGAAATAGAAAGCAAGTATTATGACACCCTAGTATAACATTTCAACTGTTACGACGTACAGTTTATATCGGTACATACTACTGAACTCTAACATATTTACGATAAATTGTGGGTGTCGATCGTAAACCTACCTGAAGTTGTTTGGATTCAGAGGCGTCTCGGGAATAGTGCCCGAAATGGTAACGGGCACTTTGGGCATTATTGGCTTACTCCTAGCTTTCTCGTCGGGGGTCTGAGGCAACGGACGTCTTCCGAGGGACGAGTACTTGCCCAAGGTGGCAGTACGTGGCGATTCTGAACCGTGGGAAGACTGCTGATCTTTGGGATGTTGCGCGTCGCTACCTTGCTGCTGTTGCTGGTCGAACTTAAAACCTTTGAAGTTTGGGAAGTCTTTGCAGGCATGCCTGCAATAAGCGAATGGATTGATATTATCGAACAAACCTATTTATTATGTTTACTAGAGATATTCTTCATGGGTGCCACTCTTCAAACTATTTTTTTAGTTAATTTCAGAAACTAGAAAGACTGGGTTACTTTGATAACAATTTTTCCTACAGCCCGTGTAACTCGTTGCTTTTTACAATACATTTTTATATCATTGCGGGAAATAGTTATTTGTTTTACTAGGCAGCAAAATAGTGGATTGACTGCCGCGGCTGATAGTTCATAGCCGAGCGTAGCGGAAAGAAGTAAATTTTGTTCCCTGTCCAAACACGAATTTCTTTACGCAAACCCGCGGACTATTGTACAGTTTATTCTCTGTAATTTGAAACTATTTCCTTATACAGATAGCTTGTACCGAAATTATGCCGAGCCACGGCGCGGCGGTCCACAAGAAAGCTACAGAAGTAGACATAATTAGTGTCTTCTACTTTGATGATATCTCTGAATGCCAGTGGCAACTGAGAGAAAACGGCTGCCCAATTAAACCATATAAATTCACTGTGTTACAATTTCAGTCTGCCTATAGAGCCAACGATAGTGCTTCTATTAACAATTCCTCGAACTTTCTGGGAACCAACATTAATTTATGTGAAGTAGAGGTGACTACCGATTCGGTGTTTGAAAGGTTGGCAACGCTTAATGTAAACAAGGCCGCTGGCCCCGATGAGATAGTTCCCGTGTTTGTAAAAAATTGTAGTCCTACCCTGGCCCTGCCCTTGAGCATATTTTCTGTGCAGGTGGCGCGATCTACTTTGATTTCCAAAAAGCCTTTGATGTGATTAGGCATAGAATTCTCTTAAATAAGTTGAAATACTATGGTATTGGTAATCCTGTACTATACTGGTTGAGTAGCTACTTAATAGGCCGTACACTGAGTGTAAACTTTAAAGGGTCTTTATCCAGAGATATTACCGTGTACTCCTGAATTCCGGAGGGATCACTTCTTGGACCAAAGCTCTTCATGCTTTTCATAAACGATTTGGCCGGTGTATTCAGGAAGTGTCGCTTTTTGTTCTTTGCTGATGACCTACAGATTTATTGTAGAGTTGCCAACGATAGAACAAAGCGAAATTGACGAGTTGGTTGAATGGTAGTAACGCAATGACTCTAAATACTACGAAAAGAAAGATTATATCGTTTTCAAGAAAAAAAATGCTTATAGACCACTCATATTCGATCAATGAGATACAACTGCAACGGGTGACTATAATTAATACTCAGCACATTGACAGCGTCGTTGCGAAGGCTTTCAAAATGGCAGGATTCATTATGCGGCAGTGCTGGGGCTTTAACGCAATATAATCTACATTGATCAAAAGCCACCATGAGTATTGTTGTGTCATATGGACGCCCCTGTACCAGATTCATGTCAAGCGTATTGAGTTTGAAAACTTTCTTCTTTTTAAATGAAACATAGACAAATCAAATATACTTTACAAAGATCGCCTCAACATACTTGGCATTGATTCACTGGAGACACTAAGAATTAAACTGAACATGTCATTTGTGCTTAGAATCATCAACAACTTGATAGACTGTCCCGAACTTTTGGGCCTGCACGACCTACAAGACAGCTTGAATAATTTTCCCTGCTACCCTATCGAAACTGATGTTGGAAGGAACGAACCAATTAATCGAATCATGGATTACTTAAATAGATTTTTACCCATAAACATTAATATAAATTGTTCAATACTATCAATTAAACGTGAAGCTAGATCTCTTAAAGATCGTTCTTTGTTAGTGTTTTTTGTTAGTTAATGTTATGTGTTTTTATTGTGTGTGGGGTATTAATATTTGTACGTTTTAATCTGTTAAAGTATATTCATGAAAGCTTATTCGATAGTACTACTGCATGAAGTGTGAGCTCTTGAGAAAAAGGTTGTTTTTGGTGCTCAAGGAGCACCAAAAATTGTGGGTTTGGTACCGTTGTGGTTGTGGAAAACTATGTTTATTTTTATTGGTGAAATAGTTCTTGGATGCAGTGTATTTTCCTCGAAAAACGTCAAAAACGATATAATCGAACCTGTCGGTATTTATTATTCGCCAATTTACTACAATCTTTAACAATGGAAACGAGATAGGAAAAAACTTAAAGAATTGTCTCCTTATCATTTGGTCTTGATAGGCTGGACTAGTAAGCAATAAATACAGACAAATTTAATTTAACTAAACATTTTTTGTGTCTGTTTATTTTAGGGTCTAATAAATTTAATTTTATTATCGAACTGGCCAAATTTATTATATGGGTTTATTGAATGCAGATTTTCAGTAGTAAAGCACACTATACTACACGGACTTCGTAGTATTTTGGACTTCAGAACTGACTGAACAATGTCTGAGAGTTTCAAGTGCTGCAGAACTAAGGCTAATAACAACTGGATTGTGTACCGCCATTTCACTGAATTGTTTGACGTATTTCCGTTTAACATCTGAAGATGCCCTATTTACATGTACAGAATGTCAAGCACATTGTGTTTTTAAAGGCAGAGCGAGGGACGATGAGCTCTTCGGAACATCTTGTAACAGCATGTTTTGCAAAAAATGTGCGCTTCTTACCACCACTGAAGCCCATGCTCTGTCCTTAACGCAAAGAAACATTTCATTCCTCTGCTCAGAATGCAAAAAACTACTTAAGAATATAACAAACATTAAATAATTAACATAGTCCCTTGACAAGTGTAAGGGTGACTCTAAGAAAAAGGACGTACGTTATGAAAAGTTGGAGATTAGATTTCAGACAACTGAGAAAGAACTACAGGATGAAATTGAAAGAATCACTTCCCAAAATATGGAAAGACACTCACATTACCCGCTTCAAAAGAAGAACACAAGACTTTAAGGATATTGTGTCCATAGCAGAAAAGGAATCCGAGGAGACTATAGCCCAACAAAAGCCGCAGATCAGGATAATAAATATTGAATGAGTTCAGCTCATTAGCAGAAATGAGAGTCTATTATTGGAAACTGCAGAATTTAGGGAGATAATTAAATTCTTTGAAAGAGAGCTGAGTGAATATAGAGCACTGAAAGATAGTATGTTGATCAGCATGGAAACTTTAAGCAAGGACAATGAACTGTATGTTAGGGAGATGAAAGAGGCCAAGTATGAATTGTTTCTTTTGCGCGAAGAATCACGTACTTAGGGTGATATTATTGAAGAACACAGTAAATATACTAAAAGCCCTATCCTAAAAATTGGGGAGCTGGTAAGGGAAAACCCAGCTGTGTTGCTGGAAAATGACAGTAAAATAGAAGAAAGTGTGAAGAATAGGGGGAAAGTTCTCTTGCTGAGCGATCAGTTCGGCCAGGGTCTGGGTAACGTCATGCAAACTTATTGTGACTCTTTTAAGGTGCAAGCTTATGTCAAGGTGATTGCATTTCTTGAGGATGTCATTACGGACGTGAAGGGATTGACAAGAAACTTTTCATTAAATGATTATGTTGTAGTTTTGGCGGGTTATAATAATTTTCGTAAGGGAAATCGGCCATCTCTGTAGACGGGCTCAAATGGCTCAGCTCAGCCCAGAATAACATTAGTTATTCTGGTTTCGGTGCCTTTTTCAACGGAAGATGCTAACATTAATGACGCTATTTTTAGTTTTAGTAATAAATTGTATAATTATGCTGTTAAACTAAATAGATATGCTGAGGGTAAGATATCTTTTATGGATTATAATGACAATAAGGGGTTTCCCTTAAGAAAGAGATGGCTTGCTCTGAAACTGAATATAGTAATGTGTTCTCCAAAGGGAGGTTCAAATTTACATTTTATTGCCCTGTTTGGCTCGGTGGACCGGTCTGACTCTGTTGCTGTATCTGTAGATAATATAGCTGTATGCTCGGATAGTTGTTTAGATCAAGGTTTGATGATGGTCTCTTCTCTTGTTGTCGTTCTGAATATATACATGGAAGCATGTTGTCTCTTGCTTGTTAGTGACATTGTGTTGGAATCATGTCCTTTTGAGAGAGTTATTAGATTTAATTATTTACTTGAGGAGAAGGTATTTGAGTTTTCACTAATATTTTCTTCTCGGTTGAATTTATTTACATTTGGTTTGTACAGATCTCCTTTGGGTGACTTGAACAGGTTTCTGTATAAAATGGAAGCAGTACTGTCCCAACTGCCTGTTCATGCTCGATTAATCATGTGCGGCGACTTCAATGTGAATTTTTTGTCAACTTCTAATTCAGATGCCCAGCTACAAAATAATTTATTAAATTCTTTTGATTTAAAAATGGATGTCACTAGTCCACTAGTCCACCCGAATTACTTTGCATTCTGCCACGTTGCTAGATTACATATGTTCAAACTTCACTCCTGGTGAGCTTGAGTGCAAAGTGGTTAACGCTGGCATTTCGGATGACGAAGCGATCTTTTGTAAATTTAAAATTCAGCGTAAATTGTATATGAAGCGAACTAAAAAAGGTAGGATATTTTCTAAGAAAAATTATGATAGCTTCGCACGGTTATGTCAGGGTGCTCTTGGGCAGGATATATTGGAGTCGGATGATCCGCTGCAATTTTTTCACTTTAAGCTTTCTGGTGTGTTTAATAGAGCCTTTCCGGTTGTAAGAATAAAAACAAAAAATAGAAAACCTTGGGTAACGAAGGACATAGTTGTTTCCTCTAGAAATATGCGCTGCTGGCATTATTTAAGGAAACACTTTTATGAAAGTTAAAACTTTTGTATGTTATTTTATAAGTATAGAAATATATATCGACAAACACTCAAAGCTGCCAAGCAGACCTATAGATAGAATTTTACATGCAAATAATAAACAAAAAGAATCATGGCGGATAGTAAATGAACTGCGAGAGAAGAGTAATGTTGACTTTGGTGATGCCAATTTATTCCCTGACGAACTTAATAATTTTTATTGCTTCATAGCTGCTAATATGTCCGTCCAGTCAGATTGTCAATAAGCTCAATTACAAAGTATATTTGCGACTTGCTAGGGTTTTGGAATCATTCTTTCTCAAACCAACAGACCCCACACAGAACTTAAACACATATTTTCCCAAATAAAGAATAAAAATGCATCTGGGTGGGATGGATTGGCAGTGAAAGTGTTCATTAAACTTCTGGTTGGTATATTGAATGTTTTGTCTGACGTTATAAATCGGTCTTTTGTTTCTGGTACCTTTCCTTCATGCATAAAGAGGACTACAGTTATACCATTATTTAAGGGTGGCGATAAGATTTGTCCTTCAAATTTTCGACCCCTTGCTCTTTTACCAACATTGTCGAAAAATCTAGAGAAATTAGTGAAGAAACGGATGATGATCTTTCTGGAGAAGCACAAAATACTAAACCCAGGACAATTTGGCTTTCGGGCTTCTAAATCTACAAATGATGCAATCTTCTCCTTCTTAGAATCATTTTATATTAAAATTAATGAAAAAGAATCAGTCGTAGCGGTTTTTTGCGTTTTATCAAAAGCGATCGACTGTGTTAATCATGGTATATTGCTACATAAACTTGAAACATATGGATTTAGGGGAAAGGCTTTGGAATGGCCCAAATCGTGTTTATCAGGTAGGGTTCAAAGTGTTTCATATGTGGGTGCCATTTCTGAGCCAAGGAATGTAATAGTGTAAGTGCCCAGCGACATAAAGTTGCATTTATGAATACTGTCTTGGAAATTTTTGTGTGGCTTAATTGCGGCTAGTCTACCACCTTTTCCCTTTATGAAAACTTTCGTAGTGGGGGCGTTTGCTTTCCAGTTCTTCCGAAAGCCGACCATTTCGCGTAGTGCAAAAAATTTATGGATACTGTTTTATTATTAATGTGATCGCGAGGCAAGTTTATGAAACGCGCGAAAAAAAAAATGTCCGACAAAAATTTTGGGGCGTTAAGGGTGTCCGACAATTCAAACATATCCAATTCATGAGTTAAAAAAATTTATGAATAACGAGCTGATTTTTTCAGGATTACTTAATAAAAATATGTAAAAAATAAATACCCAATTGTCCGACAAATTACATTTTCCGATTTTCTAGTCCGACAGGGGAAAATCATCGGTTTCACGAAGCCAAAAAATTTATGAATAACGGACAAAAAAGAATCATGTATGTAAAACAAGTACTCGACATGTGGTATAACTGTCCGACAAATATGTCGGGACCAATCTGCAGTCCGACAAAAAAACAACAATTTTAAACAGCATTATTTTTCAAGTATTCATTAATTGTGATAAAGTTTTATAAGCTACTGTAAATAAATTGTGAAATGCGTAAATAGTTAATAATATGTATTGAAACCTTGATTGAAACTTACCGACCCCCAGTATATGTATTACCTTCTGAAAGTCGGCAGTCAGACACGTGATCGTACAATTTTTTACAAACGTATTTCGACCCATCCATTATGTTGTGTATTTAGTAGCTCCCAAATTCTTTTAGGGTTTGGAGCCGCAAAAATTCTTTTGTATTTTCCTTCTTGGGAACTCTTGTTTCCCCCTTTTTTTCTTCCTTATCTTAGCAATTAATACACCAAGAACATTTAATATATTTATTAAATAAACGGAACTAGTGAGCACATGTTAACCCATCAGATAACCCTGACGTCCTACTAATAGAACGGCATCTTTAAAAATATCTGCGCACGCCAATGGTGAGAAATTTGGCTCGTCATCTATAAGTGAGTTTCGGGACAACCACATTTGACAGTTCCGCGCCGTATTGCTTGCGCAGCGCTGCATGTTTTTGTTTAACTTAATTATAAAAGGGAATAAAATGACAAGAGTACATTTCAGTATTTAGGAGTGTTTTGTGCTTACCTATCTCAGTAAAAATCCGAACTCTCCAGCGTCTTGCACTGTTTGCTCAGAGTGGCGTATTTTCCGTTATTCGGGCCGCCAATAGGATCGTGGTGGTGATGGTGGGAAGGTAGCCGCCCCAATGTGTGGCCGCGCAGGTGGGCCATGTGGGCGGCGCCCCTGTGATGTTCCTGAGACCTTGTATCACATCCATCTCTGTTGAAGATAGACCGAATTAGGAAATGACGTGTAAATTAACATTCTTGAATGCTCATAATAATCTATACATAGTAAGTAGGAAATCATTGGTATAGGAATATGTACAGGGTGTCCCATTTTCGATGATATTACGGGGTATCTCACTTACGAGTAAAGATAGAGAATTGCGGTTTTCGTATTACTGTGCTACTTTTTTGTGAAAAGAACGATGGTATAAAGAAAATTTTCATAGCCCGCTTCGTTTCTGAGATACAGGGCGATATTGAAAATAATGCATTTTGGGACCCCCCTCGTATCTCCGTTATCCTTTAACATATCGCAAAGGTAAAAACTTGCTCTTATATACTTTTTTACGTAGAACCCAGTGGCGTAGCCAGATTTTTGATGTGAGCTGTGAATTTTTAGCTATAAATCAAACTTATGTTTTTTTAAATGGAACACCTTGTATATTTTTCTTTCGTTTGAATGGAAATTTTACAAGCTTTTCAAAAATATATAATACATGATATGTATTTTAAATAATAAGCCTAAAATTCATAATTTCACAAAATGTATCTCTATACGACACTCTTGATGAGTATAGTATAAGCATTATCTTTTAAACAATGTTATAAGTATTAGGCAGAGATTATCAGAGCAATGGAATGATCATTTTTTATTGGCAAGACCTGTCAGTGGCAAAATTTATATTTTCTGTGTAATATTCTATTTTTTACTATGGTTGAAAATGAAAATTATGCATATTTTGAAAAATATGACATGTTAGTCAGTCAGAGCAATGAAAACTCCCGTGAAGCTTCTCAACTATTATTCAATATGTTTATTTGAATATTTATTTACCTTTTGACTTATTTGGGTTTATTTTTTATTTAAGTATCATTTTCATTTATGGATATTCTGAAAGAAGGCAACCTGGTCATTTAATGTTTTCCGGAATAAAGAGAACATGGAACGTTTATCCGGCCTCTTCCAAAAACGTATAATAAGGAAAATCGCGGTAAGGGTGGAGGCAACGTTCCTTGTTCTACCAATTTTTTTCTTTATTCCGGAAAACATTAAAAGATCAGGATGCCTTCTTTCGGGATATCTGTAAATTAAAATGATACTTAAAAAAATAAACCCAAATAAGGCAAAATGTAAATAAATATTCAAACAAACTTATTGGAGTATAGCTGAGAAGCTTCACGGAAGTTTTCATTGCTCTGTATAAAGCAGACTAACATGTCATATTTTTCAAAATATTGATAATTTTCATTTTGAGCCATCGTAAAAAATACAATATTACACAGAACATATAAATTTTGCCACTGAAAGGTCTTGCCAATAAAAAATTACCATTCCATTGTTCTTAATAGTCTTTGCTATTACTTATACCGTTGTTTAAAAGACAATGCTTATACTATACTCATCAAGACTGTCGTATAGAGACACATTTTGTGAAATTATGGATTTTAGGCTTATTATTTAAAATACATATCATGTATTATATATTTTTATAAAGCTTATAAAATTTCCATTCAAACGAAAGAATAATATACAGGGTGTTACATTAAAAAAAATACAAGAGTGACGTATCGAGACACATTTTGTGAAATTATGAATTTTAAGCTTATTATTTAAAACACATATAATGTATTATATATTTCTATAAAGCTTATAACATTTCCAATCAAACAAAAGAAAAATATACAGGGTGTTCCATTAAAAAAAACATAAGTTTGATTTATAGCTAAAAATTGACAGCTCACAGCAAAAATCTAATCACGCCACTGGATTCTACGTCAAAAACTGTATAAGAGCGATTTTTTAGCTTTGCGATGTGTTAAAGGATAACGGAGATACGAGGAGGGTCCCAAAATGCATTATTTTCAATTTCGCCCTGTATCTCAGAAACGAAGCGGGCTATGAAAATTTTCTTTATACCATCGTTCTTTTCACAAAAAAGTAGCACAGTATTGCGAAAACCGCAACTCTCTATCTTTACTCGTAAGTGAGATACCCCGTAATATCATCGAAAATGGGACACCCTGTACATACAGGGTGATCCCCTATAATGTCGCCTCCCTTTAACTTTTTTATTTTAAGTGTCCGAAAAAAATTAAAAGTATGGTTATGTAGGTACTGAAAAATACTTTTTTTCTGCGTATAAAAAATATTGAAACAATTATCAGTATACAGGGAAAAACAAAAAGTTATTTTTTTTGCAACGGATCACCCTATATATGAAATTATTCTTCGATTCCTAGTAAAATTCTAAGCATATTTTATGTATGATGTTATACCTCTAGAGTTAGTAGTTTCACAGCTATAAACAGTAGAAAATCGGTACTTTGGCTACTTTTCACCTTGGTAGCAAGAAGATCATTAGAGGTGGACTAAAATGAATTTCACATTCATGTCTTAACTTTCCAAGAGCTATCTGATGGTGCTAACTGATGGTACCTACCGAAGTACCAGATTTGGTACCCATCGCCTGCCAGTTAGTACCGTCAAATAGCTCTTAAAAAGTTAAGATAGGAATGTGAAATTCATTTTACTCCATCTCTAATGATCTTCTTGCTACCAAGGTTAAAAGTAGCCAAAGTACGGATTTTCAACTGTTTATAGCTGTGAAACTACTAACTCTAGAGGTATAACATCATACATAAAATATGCTTAGAATTTTAGGAGGAATCGATAAATAAATTCACATATAGGGTGATCCATTGAAAAAAAAATAACTTTTTGTTTTTCCATGTATACTGATCATTTTTCCAATATTTTTTATACGCAGAAAATAGTATATTATTTTATATGGAGGAAAAGTGATACTTTTCATGGCGCGCTCGTGTTTAACAGCCGAACGGAGTGAGGCTGGTAATAGAGAGCAAGCCATGAAAAGTAACTTTTCCTCCAAATAAAATATGCTGTTTTTTCTTCAAATGTCGACAAATTAATGCAAAAACATCTCTTTTTAATAGTAATAATATCTAATTATTATTAAAGATAAATGGGTTCGCAAGGCGGCTTAGACCACGGTCGTAGGTGGCCTTGCTTAGACCGGTGTCGGTGAATATAATGTAACATAAAGCTGTCAGTGGACACTCTCAACAATAATTATTTTTTTGCGTCTCAGATTGCGTTTTAATTCCGTATTGATAAGCAGTTATTGAGTAAGTTCGATTAAATAATAACCAATTTGTTCCTAAATTAGTGATTTTTAGAAATGCAGTCACAAATTGAGTGATAAATACAAATTGTAGTTTAATAAATCTTGAGTTGTTGACGCTTATTTTGTTGTCTGTTTGTATTGTATCTATGTTGCTATGACAACACTTTACCTCCGCCGGCGGAAAAGTGAAAAGTAAAGCTCCGGCGGAGGAAAAACGAAACTTCACGGCCGCCTACACAGTCGAGTAATGACGGATTTACTGACGTTTGAAGAAAAAAATATTTTTCAGTACCTACATAACCATACTTTTAATTTTTTTGGGACACTTAAAATAAAACAGTTAAAGGGGGGCGACATTATAGGGGATCACCCTGTGCAACAAAAGTCTCACGGCAGAATACTGCCTACTTTTACTAGTTATCATTTAAAAAATAATTCGAGAAAGCCTCCATATATTTGTTCCAACGTTCATAGTAGAGTCAATGGACTGGCAAAAGGTTTCTAGAATAGATTTTCGTGGGCACTTTGTTGCTAAAATGTAAAACCTATTTTTTATCATTCCTAACACCGCTGCAATGCAAAATCACGTGGTCGTCAAAAAATCGTAGTGGTGTGGAGTTTTTTTTTAAATGCAATTTTTTTTTCATCGTTATTCGGATCTAAAATTTAAGATAATTCATTCCTCCCCTTGCATTTCAACTGAATTACGCACTCTCAAAAAAAAATCGGTTGGAAATACTAATATTAAAAGAACAGAGAATGAAGCATTAGGAAAACTTTTTGCGGAAAGAGAAGGGTTGGGAAAAAAGTAAAGGATACAGCACAAAAATAATTGGTAAAAGCTATCGTGAAATTAATGGCATTGACGACTTAAGTGAGAAACAAATATTTAAAAAAATTAAATACCATTTTGGGGATAGTGTTGTGTTGAGTCAGTAAGGTCTCCTAGAAAAAACAAGCCCACAATATTTTTAAAGAAGTTTTCTCAGGAACAGGCAATTGAGACAATCGTGCATAACCACGACGAATCTGACGCTTTCAGTTTCAGTTATGGTGCATCGGAGCAACACATTCTAGTAAAAATCTGCCAAACTATCGGAAGTGAGATAAACAAGATGTCAACTGCGGTCATTCAATTTCATACGTCGATACTCTTAGAGTACGCAACAGCATCGCTCAAGAAGAAATTCAACTCTACTTGGAGAATGATCATGTGACCTTACCCAGACAATTGGTACCCGATAGATTCGTTCAATTTGCCGCTGACAACATTGACATTTTGGAAGAAACCTTGGACAAAACACCTACTTTTAACGGAACCCAAATGGCTGCTTTCCAGAGAGGACCATTCAATGAAAAATACCTGGACAATTTAAATTTTTGCCGTATAATCAGAAGCTTGCAATACCTAATGACTTTCATTCCCTTAACAAAATTTACTTTGACTAATCAAAAAGAAAAGTACAACCTGAGGAAAATAAACTGATCATCATAGAGAAGGACGAAAATCCTAATAATAACATGAGATATCGTAATATGGCCTCTTGCATTGGCAGAATGATGGACTCTAGTAATGATTATACCGTTATACCGCAGTGGTCAGGATTTCATAAACTGACTTTGGAGGATAAATCATATCATATGGCTACTTAGCTGTACTACCCCATGTCTCGTCAGAATATGATACCGTTTGGACTGCTGTGCAGTGAAATTGCTACGAAGCTAAATAATAAATACACCCTACTGACGTTTGATCAAGCGATCTATTATAAAGCTAAAAAGCTCCAGTGGTGCCAGCCGGAAGACACAAAGAATGTAATTATTCGTCTAGGTGGATTCAAACTTTCTGAAGAAGCTTCAGAAGTTCATGAAGAATTTACGAGAGGAAATTTTGTTGTCAAACGTTTGAACAGAAACTTTAACCAACTTTCTGTCGATCAAGCTCTAGAGCACATAAATAAAAACTCAAAAGATGCAGGAAGAATAGTGGGATTGACCGAAAACAGCATTAAATTAGATGAATGGTTTTTGAGCTACAATGTGATTGGCATGATGGTAGATGAATTTTGTGCATCATTAGACCTAAGCAACCACTCATCAAGTCAAAACGTAGAAGGTGAAAAAAAAAAACGGATAAAAATTGATGAAGATACTGTACAAAAACTGCATGACGAAGTTTTTCGATTTAATGTATTTTCCAAAAACGAAGATCGTCTTCTTGTAATTTCAACTAATGAGATTGCATCGCCAAATGTTGAAACATCCTTACTAAATGTACAGAAAATTGGAGAAGAGTGCTTAGCAAAATGTCTTGATACTGTTGGAAGTCCCAATTTTTACAAACCTATAAAGAAGACTAAAACGGAGTTTTATCCACAATACCGAAACAGAATTATTGCACTCGACGCGCGTTTCGCTAACCATGTTAGCATCATCAGGAGATGATTAAAACAGTTTTAATCATCTCCTGATGATGCTAACATGGTTAGCGAAACGCGCGTCGAGTGCAATAATTCTGTTTCGGTATTGTGGATAAAACTCCGTTTTAGTGCATGTTGCCGAAGGTTCCAAACCCCAACATAGCTATAAAGAAGAATAATCTCCCAACACTTAGTCGCGCAGGTAAAATAAACCTGTAGCTGAAAAGAAGAAAACCATTCAAGCTGGCCAAGAATTTTTGCAGAAGATATTAGCAGCCAAGGAAATGGGAAGAGACATAAATTATGACTACATTTTCAAACATGAATTGACAGCTTATCCAATGTTACTTGAAACTGCAGGAGTTTTATCGGTTCCATCAAATAAATCTGCCTTAGGTTCTATAATAGCACAGTTTACACTTACGTCTAAATGTCTACCATTACCGTGTCACATTTTTGATGGTATGAGTGTGTTAGTCATGGGCAAACCATCCAATGCAAAATTATTTGCCGACTATGCAAGAGTTTTGTAATCAATAGTCTTCAAGAATCCCTACAGGGCTAAAAGGATCGATTTTGTTTTAGATCACTACGAAAAATATTCCATAAAAAACTGCACGAGACAAAAGAGAGACGGCAAAAATGAATCTATAGAATGATCAATTGAAGGTCCCGATACAGTATTACCTCAAAAATGGAATTTATTTATTCATTCCGTTTTTAACAAAAAGCAACTTACACATTGCGTGAGCAATCAGCTAGTTGAGTATTCTTTAAAAACTTCTACCACTCACTTCGTACGAGCGGAGGATTTTTCGACGTTCTACATTACAAAACAAACTTTGGTTTGAATTGTGAACTACTAGTCTCATCACATGAAGAGGCCGATACTAGAATCATACTATACATTGTGTCAGCAAAAATGGAGGGATATACAAGATGTATAGTCGACTGTAAAGATACAGATGTGTTGGTACTCTTAGCTCACTTTAAAGATCTTTTAACTCCAGAAGTTTGGATGAGGGTTGGAACGAAGGACAATGAAAAATGTATGGCTATTCACGAACTCACGATGGATCACTCTCTAAACCTTTCATGCCCTCACCGGTTGCGATACTACCAGCCAATTTGCAACTCTGGGAAAGAAAACATGTTGGAAGGTCTTTCTATCAAACTATAGTCTCCTGTCTAGAATGGGAAGTGAAGAATATTTGAGCAAAGAAGTTGATATTGATATTGTTAAACTTGTGGTTCGACTCTAACGAGAACATCAAGTGTATTAAAACTCTAAGAGGCATTTTGGCCACTACGAAACCTATCCATAAACTGCCTCCCACTCTAGACAGTCTCAGGCAACACTGTTTTTGTGTACACTTTCAGACGAAGATATGGCTATGTAGTGCGTCACCAAGATCTCTGCCGAATCCGTTGCTAAGTGGCTGGAGTAAAGAAAATGGTGAGGAGGTACCAGTTTTAAGCACGGAACCCATGTTGCCAAGAGATATGTATGTTCTTAATAGTTGTAAATGCAAAAAAGGTGAGTCCACTTTTTACTTTTTTTTGTGAACAACATTTATGTTAGCTTCTTTCTAATTTTCAGACTGCACTGTCCGGATGGGTATTTTAATTCGAGGAATAAATTATCTTAAATCTTAGATCCGAAAAACGATGGAAAAAAATTGCTTTTTTTAAATGCTCCCCACCACTCCCCTCCCACTACGATTTTTTGATCTGTATATAAAATAAATAATTGTGCCTGGTGCTCGGCCTGATAAGGAAGGCAACGAGTTTGTAGTGATGGTATTCACTGATGGAGATGATCCTGGTGGAACTAATTGTGTTAAATGTAAGTTAGGATTTGACGATGTGAAGAGAATTATTCAGTGTATGTTGTGTACAAATTTTTATCATGGTAAGTGTGAAAATGTTGATTTCCGAGGATTTCACATGAAAAAGTCAACATGGAGATGCAAACAGTGCATTGATGCTAATGGTGAAGATAACGGATCTATAAGATCGAGAAAGCGGAGTAGAGTGGATGATTGTGTGGATCAGAGTCTCATTGAGGGAATAAACCACACTCTGGGTTTGTTGCTCAAAAACACAAGTGAGCTAAATGAGAGAGTTGATCAACTTTTAGCTGAGAATCAATATCTTAAGTTGGAAATAGCTAAAATTAAACAATCTCAGGCGATCAACAGTACAGTGTGCTCGGCTCCGGCAACATATGCGTCAATTGCGGCAAATCAGTCAAATAACAGCAAGGTCTTATTGGTGAAACAAACGGGTCAACAGAGAGATATGAAGCAAATTAAGAAACATTTGCAAGACAGAGTCAAACCAGGGGTCTCAATGGGACGTACAACCAGGGATGGAGGATTTATACTAACCTGTGGTAATGAGAAGGAGATTGCTACAGTCCAATCGGAAATTCAAACGAAACTTGGCGATGGTTATAAGGTTGATAGGCCAAGGACACAGGATCATAGATTCAAGGTGGTGGGAATTGAAGAGGGTGAATTTGGTGCTGCAGATGACATTATCGAGAGAGTTATAAAACAGAATGATCTCCGAGAATGTATTACTGGTTTTAAATTGAAAATTCTAAGAAGAATACAGGTGGTAAACAGGAAGTTCAATATAATTTTTGAGGTTGACTCTATCACCTATAACTCGCTCATTAATAAGCAAAAAATGAATTTGGGATGGAATCGATGTTGGCTTTATAACTACTATGGAATAATTCGATGTTACAACTGTAATAAATATGGACATTTGCAAAAAGATTGCAAAGATAAACAAACATGTGCTAAATGTTCCGGAGATCACGACGTGCAAGAATGCCCAGGAAATCCAACCAAATGCACTAACTAAATGGCATCTCATGAAAAATACAGGATGAATTTAAAAACCGATCACGCTGTATGGGATCACACAAATTGCGAGACCTAAACGCATGGAAAAGACCAGGAAAAATACATTTTTGCAATAGCAGTTAAATACCAATGAAGCTTTAACATCAAGTATTGTGTATTTCAACTGCCAAGGATACTTAAACAATAAGGACAATATAATGGTACTGATAAACGATTGGAGACCTAGATTGATTTTCTTGTCCGAGACTCATGTGTCTGCAGACGTGGAACAAGTTGAATTGGACATTGACGATTATTGTTTGGAGCAATGTGTGACTAACAATAGGAGAACAGGAGGAGTCTTGGTTTTAGTGAGAAAATACCTTAAATACAAAGTAAAATCAGCTCAATCTATTGACAACTACATGTGGTTATTGTCTATTAAAGTTTGTATGTCTAGAATGAAGTACCTTTTTACAGTTTTATACCAGCCACCCCAGATCGAGAATGCTCGGTCTGTCGACCTTTTTAAAAACTATCTTGATGAGGCGAGTGCGTTTGGGGGTGTCAACATAATAACGGGAGATTTTAACTTCGATCTGACGAAACCATCTTTTTATGGTGAAAAATTATTATCTGACGTTTATTTAAATGGATTCACCCAGATTGTTGACTCCCACACGAATAACCGATAGAAGCGAAACCCTGATTGACTACGTAAAAACCAATGACAAAAACCTTCCATTTAAGGTTCACCTGATTCCAAAAATTAGCGACCATTGTGTTTTGTCACTTATCCTGATCGAGAATCCAGTGAGAACACCGATGTCATAATGCACTACCGGTCAATGAAAAATTATGACAGGAATGATATATATGATTATTTTCTTAATACCACGTGGAATAATGATAGCGGAGATGTGAATGCTCTTGCCGATAATTTTGTGAGTTACATTGAAAAGATTTTAAATAGTATGTGTCCTAGAAAAGTAAGGGCTTTTAAGCAAAAGTATTTAAATAAGGCGTAGATGACTGAGAGTGTTAGGGAGAATATGCAAACTAGGGATAATTTATAAGTTCGTGCGATTGGAGAACGCGACGATGAAGTTTGGGAGGAGTATAAAAGGATACGAAATTACATTGTGAAATAAATAAGGCTTGAAAAAGAGCGATATTTTAAAGACATTATTGATGGCAATAGGCAAAATCCTACTGAAATGTGGAAGAGGTTAAAATTACTGTTACCGGGGAAACATTCAGCAACACCCAGTGAGAGTAATTTCGAATATCAAACAATTTCTAATGAATCTCAAATTCCCAAAAATTAAATAAATATTTCGTCAACAGTATTAGTGAAATTGTGAATAGTATTCCTGAGTATTCCTCACCGGATGAAGTATTGGTCGCAACCTCTGATATGTATGTAGAGCTTACGAAATTCAAATCATTGACAATGTCAGAAATGAAAAATATCTTAAAAGATATCAAAAGTGTCGGAGGAGGAGTGAATGGGATTTCCAAGAATGTTATGTATGATGTGTGTTATGTGGCTGCTAATCGATTATTGGATATAATTAATACATCTCTTACCAGTGGAAAATTTCCGCAAAAATGGAAGGAGTCAACTGTTATTCCTGTTCCGAAAGTACCAAATACTAATCGTTATAACGAACAGGCCAATTAATACCGTCGAAATCTATGAAAAGGTCTTAGAACTTGTGGTTAAAAACGGTTGCAAGAGCATTGCGTTAAAAATAACATCCTAGTGGTCAATCAGTCCGGTTTCCGTGAACGTCACTCATGTGAATCTGTTGTTGTTAATCTTTGTGATACTTTTAAGAGAGAACTAGATAGGGGTAATTATGTTTTAGCGGTATTTTTAGATTTTAAGAGAGCATTCGAAACAGTTAACAGAGAAACACTGTTGCGCAAGATGAGCGGTGTGGGTATTAAAAATACGGTTTCAAGCGTATTTGCATAATAGGCACCAAAGGGTTAAATTTAAAGATGCTATGTCCGATCCATTAAGGGAACCGTACTGGGTCCCCTGTTGTTTTTGTAAACGACATTGTTGGAGCTGTAAATGGGTGTAACATCGAACTATTTGCTGACGATACGATGATTTACTTGACGGGAACGGATTTAAGTCATATGAAGCGGGTTCTGAATAATGATTTAGAGAACTTATTCAAAAGGCTTTGTAACAACAAACTGTCAGTGAACGCTTTAAAATCAAAGTTTTGCTTATTTGGTAAAAAGCACAGTTTAAAAAATGTTAATTTTGATCATATAAATATAGTTATCAACGGTAACAGAATCATGCATGAAAGCCAAATAAAATATTTGGCAATCATATTTGATTCAAATCTAAACTTTCATGCGCATGCTGATTATGTAACACATAAATTCTCAAAGAAAATTAACTTCATTGCGAAAGTAGGGTATCAATTATCATTCAGCACCAAATTATTGTTATATAACAGTATAGCCGCTCCTCATCTTAAATTTTGTTCGACCCTTTTATACAATCTGCCTGCTTTCAAGATTGACCAAATCGAAATTGTCCACAACCGAGCTATGAGAGCTGTATTTAAATGTAATAGATACACCCCTATTGCGACCATGCTCAAAGTTTTAAATGTGTTGTCTGTGAAGCGAAAGATTGCATTTAGTGTTCACGAATTTGTGTTTAAATTAAAACATAAACTATTACCAGCTTATATAGGGAGGGCCATCGAAAACGTACCGCAAGGCATAACCGGTAGGGATTTTTTTTTCAAAAACCCAAAAACACCTCAATTTTGTTTGTGAGGGGGACAACTTTTGCCCCAGAAAAGATTGCAAAATCTTCAACCCCCTAAGTGGGGGGTGTCATCCCCTAAATTTTTTTCAAATGGGAATGGGGGTTTAATGATACTTTATTAAAAAGTGCTATGAATTCCCTATACGCTTATTTTTTGAAAATCGCCAACTCGTTTAGAAAATATGAAGGATTGAAATTCGAAAAATACATTTTTTAAAAAACGCATAAATTAAATCAATTTAAAAAAAAACTTACTGAATTAATGAAGCAAATGCTGAAAATGTTGCCCGCCAACCTCCATACAGTAATCGAACATTCTTAAGAACTTATTGAACTCTAAAATACCAAAAAAACGTTTTGGTCAAAAATGCAAATAAGTAAATTTTATTTAAAAATGTATCGGAGTATTAAATTTAAATGATAAGGATAAATTTCTTTGACCAATTTGCTGTTTTTGTGTATTAGATGTTTTTGGCTAATTTTAGTGTTTATTAAGGCTTAACTATCAGGTACGCTAGTTGAAAGATAGTTGTTCTGTGCCTTGTGCGTTAAAATTTCTCATTAAACTTTTTAACAATTATGGAGTACTCAACTGCAGAAAGAGAAGAAATAATCGAATATTATTTTAAAAATTATGAATGTGGAAATCGGGTTGCGCAGATATTTAATGAACGCCATCCTGACAAGCACCTTTCTGGCAAAATTGTTCGCGAGTTAGTAGCAAATAATAGTACGCATGTATAACACACTGAGTACAAGAAAATCAGCCAATGAGACCGCCGTGAGTCGTAGTGTCCGAAGAATATTAAAAAAAAAAACAAGTTCCACCTGTACAAAATTCGGTTGGTACAAGAACCACACGAGGATGATTTTAATCGTCGCTTGGAATTTTGTGAACTTATTAGTGAACGAGCGGCGAATAATAACAATTTCCTATTTAATGTGTGTTTTTCGGATGAGTGTACGTTTTCTTTAAACGGTGTAGTTAATCGGCACAACTGTCGTTACTGGTCTGACAGCAACCCCAGGGTTGTTCACGAGGTGCACACACAAAAGCCTCAGAAATTGAACGTGTGGGTTGGTATTTTTGGAATTCCATTGTGGGTCCTTTCTTTCTTCCTGGAAATTTAACAGGCGATATGTACAGGGTGATCCCCTATAACGTCGCCCCCCTTTAGCTTTTTTATTTTAAGTGCCCCAAAAAAATTAAAAGTATGGTTATATAGGTACTGAAAAATACTTTTTTTCTGCTTATAAACATATTGGAAAAATGATCAGTATACAGCGAAAAACGAAAAGTTAATTTTTTTTTCAATGGAACACGCTATATATGAATTTATTTTTCGATTCCACGTAAAATTCTAAGCATATGTTATGTATGATGTTATACCTCTAGGGTTAGTAGTTTCACAGCTATAAACGGTTGAAAATCGGTACTTTGGCTACTTTTCGCCTTGGTAACAAGAAGATCATTAGAGATGGAGTAAAATAAATTTCACATTTCTATCTTAACTTTCCAAGAGCTATCTGATGGTGCTAACTGATGGTATCTACTGAGGTACCAGATTTGGTACCCATGGTACCGCCTACCAGTTAGTACCGTCAGACAGCTCTTGAAAAGTTAAGACAGAAATATGAAATTAATTTTACTCCATCTCTAATGATCTTCATGCTACCATGGTGAAAATTAGCCAAATTATCGATTTTCAACTGTTTATAGCTGTGAAACTACTAACTCTAGAGGTATTACATCATACATAAAATAGGCTTGGAATTTTATGAAGAATCGAAAAATAAATTCAAATTGACATGTGCAAAAAAAAACTTTTTGTTTTTCCCTGTATACTGATCATTTTTCTAATATTTTTTCATGCAGAAAAAAAGTATTTTTCAATACCTACATCACCATACTTTTAATTTTTTTGGGACTCTTAAAATAAAAAAGTTAAAGGAAGGCGACATTATAGGGGATCACCCTGTACTTGGATTTACTGGAAAATACTATAGATCCAGCCCTAACTGCCATAATAGAGAACAATCCTGGATACGTTGAAGAGGAATTGTTTTTTCAACAAGACACATTACTCTCAAAATGTGCGCCATTATTTAAACAATACCTTTCCAAGTCGGTGGATAGGTCGAAGGGGTGCAATTGAGTGGCCTCCCCGGTCACCCGACTTGACTCCTTTAGACTTTTTTTCTATGGGGACACATAAAAAGTAAAGTGTATAGCACTCCACCTGCCTTATTAGAAGACCTGCGAAGACGAATTATTGATGTTTGTCGTGAAGTGACCCCGCAAGTTCTTCAGAATGTTCGAGAACGGTTTGAAGATAATTTGTATTACTGTATGGAGGTTCGCGGGCAACATTTTCAGCATTTGCTTGATTAATGCGGTATTTTTTTTAATTGATTTAATTTATGCGTTAAAAAAAAAAAAAAAAATTCGAATTTCAATCCTTCATATTTTTTAAACGAGTTGACCAATTTTCAAAAAATAAGCAGCAACATATAGGGAATTAATAGCACTTTTTAATAAGGTATCATTAAACCCCCATTCCAATTTGAAAAAATTTAGGGGATGACACCCCCATTTAGAGGGTTGAAGATTTTGCAATCTTTTTTGGGGCAAAAGTTGTCCCCCTTATAAACAACATTGACGTGTTTTTGGGTTTTCCCTACCGGTTATACCTTGTATATGTAATAAAACCAAAATCTTCAGTGATGTACAGGGTTATATATCACCCGAAATTCTTCAGATTTCATATTGATCCAGAGATGCAACTCTAGTCAAATGCGCAATTCTGTGTTATTTAAAGGCTTACATGATTCTAATATGTTACTGAATTAGTGTTAAAGATTGCGACGCTTTAGATGATTTTAAAGTATTATTAAGAAAACATATTATCTTAGGTGGAGGCTATGCTTTTTAACTTCTTGTTCACTTTTACTTTTTGCAATTTTACAACATTTTTTGTATTTGTTAGTTTTAAATTTTAAATGTTTGTAATGCTTTTTCCATATAGCTATTATGAAAAATAAATAATTATTATTATTTTTGGACGACCACGTGATTTTGCATTGCAACGGTAAAAAATAGGTTTTAAATTTTAGCAGCAAAATGCACACGGAATAACACGATAGGATTCCGTTTAAACTCTACTATCATACTATATTTAAGCGTAGAAAGTAAAATGTTATATTTCGATGTTGCTCTCCCGACAAGAAATTTCATAGCTTTCACTTGCTATTAAAAAAAATAAGCATTCAAAAATATTAAATCTCACAGCTTATCATAAACATGTGAAACTAACCGATCAACTACGACTAAATGAACTAAGTAAACTCGAACTAGACATGAAATAATGATACAGTGGCCCCAAATTCGGCTCTCGTTAATGGAAGTTAATATTAACGTACCTAGATGCAGGCTTTATTACAGGGAATTCAACGGAAAATTTAATTAACTTCGAAACTTCTTGTGATCCTTGAAACCGCAAATTAATACGAATTTCGCTTTGTCTATTTTTCATTCAACATTCTATCGCAGGAACGTAATTTATTTTTTAATCTCATTCGAAATACCTTTAGGATCAATTAGAAAAAAGTAAAAATTAAAGTTTAGGCAATTAAGTTGATAATGTCTTAACATTAATATTCTGTTCTCAATAATAACAGAGTTTCCAATAGCGAGAACCGCCTTTATTGTAACACACTGTGTATATTAACTGAAAAACATAAGTTCTAACTCTAAACATTGAAAAGCTTTGCGATTCGAGGCATGCGCAAGAAAATAAAAGTTTCGTCGTCAGTTTGGTTTATTTTGTTTTCTACTCGTTCATTTCCGGTATTTCGACTGCGATTTCGCCGATTACGATCTAGTGAATTTTGCATCTGAAAGTATAATTTTGAACAGAGTCGCCCATTTTAATAATAACTAAAAAATTCCTTAATTCGGGCGCCCTATAGCGAACTACAATTAAAGAAAAAAAAAAGAAAAAGTGTGTACAGCAAAAGATCAGCTTCATGCACCGGCGCGGTGGCGGCATGCATGAGGGGCGGTCTAAGGAGGGCAGCGTGCGCGTAACTAGGCGGAGGAGTGTCGGGGGGTACCCCCGGGAACTGCCCTTGGCTGCGCTGCAAAGTCCTGGCCGCGATCGCCTGACTGGCCGCCGGAGGTGGGAGGTACGGGTCCGCCTCGTTGACTTGCTGGTAGTCTTTCCTGGAAAAGAAAAAGTAATCGAAATAAGATACAAAACTATTCTAAAATATAAGGTGAAAACAAACACGTCTTTAAGGACTGTACAATACTGAAATTTTACTCTGCCTTTATCCTGGAGAATCTCCTAAATATTAAGTGTGCACAGTAATCATGGGAATGCCCACAAAGATAACACCAGTGTCAGACATAACTTAAATCCAGTATTCCACCGACTGGAAAGGTGCCATAATGGACCGGGTTACCTCGCTGTGCACCTTCTTAGTGTGAGGTTTAGAGATATGACTTTACAGACCTTCACATTGACTATGACAGAATTGGTTATCAGAGGAGCTTACTACTATACTTCATAGTATTGACGTGTGGAAATACTATGTGTATAATTAGCACTAATAACCCAATTCATTTCATTTCGAGGTTCAACGTGTTCAATCACAATCCAGGATAAAGCTAAGGTCATGAGCCCAGGTCATCTTATATTCTGTCGCCAATTGAAACAAAACATTTAAGCCATAGGCCGCAAGGCGTGAGAAAAGTGACAAGCCTGTTGACCTGATGTGACTCTTTATTTTTTTTGTAATTCGTAACCATATTACTCAAACATATATGGGTTAGTTGAATAATCTCCTTAGAAATAAGCAGTTTATTCTTGAGATTGAGGTTGATATTATATTTTTTTAGTAATGGGTATAGCACAAAAGTGATTCTATTGCATGATGTAGTGCTACCTCAGTCATATCGACGATAGCGAAAAGTTGGAGGCAAAATGTTTTCATGTTGCAAGAATGATTGCGTAATTAAGGCTCGCCCTAAAGATGATAAACAGTTTGTGGTGGCCATTGTGATTCCTGTAAATTGATTTTTTGTAAAATTTGCACCGAAGTAAACGCCACGGAATGTCATGCAATTGCTCTTGCTCAAAGAAACTTAATCTTTTGCTGTTAAGGACTGTAGACGATTTTTGAAGGATGCCTTAAAACTAGAAAAAAGTCTGGAAATGCTGGATAAGTTGAAATGGGACACAAAACAGAAGGACAGCCTTTTGAACCGCCTTAGGATTGATGCAGAAGAAAAGGAGCAAGAGCTTTGCAAACAAATTCAAGAACTTCAATTGGAAGTAACAGAAAAAAATTCCCACATTGAGCGAATAAAGAAAAGAACTCAAGACTTTGAAGACTCTGTGTTTATAGCAGAGCGGAGTTATGTTGACAAAATGAAGATCAAAAGAAAGAATTAAGGGTATTAAAGAAGGAGTTCCTTGAACTTATGGATAAGAACAGGGGACTTCTGGAGGAGGTTACAGGTTTAAATGCACAAACCAGTATGTTGAATGAAGGGTTAAATGATCTGACAGCTCTAAAGAACAATATGCTAACTAACACAGGGACTTTGACGGCCGAAATCGAAATATTTGTGTGACTTAAAAAGGCCAAATTTTCAGATTTTTAACTTGACGGAGGAGTTAGCTTCAGCTCAGTCTGGCAGCCCCAACAGACATACAAAAACGGCGAGGCATACTTGCGTCCACAATAAGCAGCAGACAACGACCGGTACTCCCGGCTGTAGTGAAGAAAGTGAAAGTGATAGGAATGATGAAATGTTGAATAACACAGAGGTATTGAGCTCCTTGGTCAACTCTGAGAAACAATTAGTTGATATCTTCCCTACTAAGGTTACAACTAGAAAAAGACTGCTGGTAGTGGATGATCACTCTGCCAGGGATTGTGCAAGCCTTATCAAACCCTATTTGGACCAAGAAGACTACAGTATAACTGGAGTTATTTATCCCAACTTACCTCTGGAGATCCTTTATGAAAAAAATTTTCAATCTGTCTTGCAATTTGACTTAAATGACTATGTAATTGTACTTGTGAGTGTAACGGAAAGAAATTCTTCGAACTTAAAACGACTGTACTCTCTTGGTAAGCTAACCAATTTAGTTGTTGTGTTTCATAATGATGGCACATTACTAGGTAATATACTTAATAACAATTTTCCAATTAGAAAAATAAGAAAAAAAAAGCCATGGGTTACTAAGGGTCTTAAAATTTCATCGAAAAACTTGAGACGCCTACACATGTTAAGGAAATACTCATCCTCTGAATTTGTTTATAGCTATTTTAATGTATACAAAAGAATTTATAGAAGGGTTATTAAGGCAGCAAAGGAAGAACATTATGAGCATCGAATGGGATCGGCTGGAAATAAAGCAAAAGAAGGATGGAATATATTAAATGAGTTGAGAGGGAAATCAAATTCAAATATTTGCCCAGAACCTACGGACATTAACTCAAGCGTGTTAAATACATATTATTGCTTTATTGCCGAAAATATTATTAAAGGGATGAATTCGCAGGTGGATCCATTATTGTTTCTTCATGGTGTATCTGTTTCTGAAACATTTTGTTTGTTCCACCACGATATAGATGAGCTAAAAATCATTTTTAGGGAAATAAAGTCTGCTGGTTTAGATGAAATGTCGTCGAGAGTATTTTGGGCTTGTCAGAGAGTGCCTTAGGTTCACTCGCTGATGCTATAAATAAATCGTTTGACTTGGGAATTTTCCCCTCTTGTCTTAAAACTGGTTTAGTGAGGCCCCTATTTAAAGGTGGGGACGTAGAGAATCCTTCATGTTACCGCCCTATATCCATATTTCCTACACTTTCAAAAATAATAGAAAAACTAGTAAAGAAGAGAATGATGTCGTTTATTGACAGGCATGGATTGCTGAGGGATTGCCAGTTTGGCTGCCGGCATTCAAAAGGTACAAGGGATGCGATGTTTGCCTTTTTGGAGCGGCTGTACCTGGGTTTGAATGGCGGCGATGTGGCTGGGGCAGTGTTTTGTGATTTCTCAAAGGCGTTTGATTGTGTCAATCGGGAAATACTGCTGCAGAAGCTTCGGTGTTATGTTAGTCACAGAACACTTACTTACTCTTCTAGACTTGGTATTAAAGCAGAATTTTTTCCAATTCAATAATGGTTTTTTTGCACAAAGGGAGGGTTTGGCTATGGGTTCTTGTTTATCTCCCTTTTTAAGTGAGGTCTTTATGAATGATTTGGAACTTAAAATAATTGATAGTCGTTTTAATAAAAATCTAGTATTTTACAGGAGGTACGTGGACGATGTCTGTATAATTTGGGACGGTAATGATAATGATTTGTCTAATTTTTTTTAATTTTGTAAACACCTTACACACGAAAATAGAGTTTACCTTGGAAAATGAACAGAACGCTGCCCTCCCTTTTTTGGATCTCTTGTTAATTAGAAATAAGAACAAGATTGATTTCGAAATATACAGAAAATCGTTCTCTACTGACAGCATTATTCAGTTCAATTCTAATAGTCCTTCCAGTCATAAGTTTGCAACTTTTCATAGCCTTTTTTATAGACTTTTTAATGTTCCATTGTCAAGGTGAGCTTTTAATAAAGAACTTTCTATCATTAAAACTATTGCTCACAATAATCTTTTTCCGATGCGTACCATTAATAAAATGTTTTTTAAATATGTCTCTAAATACAAAATGTCATTTAATATTATTCAAGAAAATAAGACTGCCTATACATATAGATCTGTTTCATACTCTGGCAATATTTCATCGCAACTGGCCAGAATTTTTGCTCCTTTTAATATTATTTGTTCATTTAAAACCACAAGTACATTAAAACACCAACTTGTGAGAATTAAAGATAAATTAAGTCCGTTGCTCTTTTCTGGAGTTTATGAAATAATTAAATGCCCAGATTGTCCAGCAGTATATGTAGGTCAATCTGGTCGCAAGGTTAGCCAGAGAATAATAAAACACAAATATCAGTTTGTTAAACATTGCGATACTGACATCACAAACACAAAGTCTGCTTTTGCTAACCATTTGCTATCAGAAAAACATTCTTTCCCTCCAGATAACAGCATCAGACTTTTACATAATTGCGAGAAGGGGAAAAAGTTAGATTTGTTGGAAACTCTAGAAATAAGTAGAGCCTTAAAAAGTCCAGACGTTTTATGTGTTAACGAACAACAACCATTTGGTAATTATTTTATATTCAATAATCTAAAAGACTAATACATGTTCCATAATTTTGGGTACTTTTTATTTGTCCATGGTAACTAATATTTTAACGTATCGTAGGTGTCTGTATAATATATAAATTTACCTTTTGCCGTTCATTTTATAGTGTATTTGTCTGATTAGCTCGTTTATTGATAGATGTCCTTGGCGGTATTGTTGTTAAGTATATATTTTTTAGTTTTTAAACGATTTAAATATGCATAGTCATTAAGTGTTTGTGTTGGTTGTGACCCGGTAAGGTTTTCCAGTGTTTTGTTTAATTTTAGATATTGAGGTTTATTTTTAATTATAGGTCTGATGATGCTCTTAAAGCGAAACATGTAACCTAAATCAACAATTTTTGACATAAAGATAATGTAGATTTGGAGATTTATTTTTGTGTTTTATTCTACTTCGGTGTTATGGGTTTCGGGGGGTTGCTTTGGGATGGCTTGCGTCGTATTGGTCGCACAGGAATCAACTGGTTAGATGGCAGGGAAGCGATTCAGAACTGCTTGTAAATTCCTATGGTGTGCCCTAGGGTTCAGTTTTGGGCCCGCTCCTTTTCCTTTTATATATCAATGATTTAGCTAATCTTGATATTGCTGGTCACCTCACTTTGTTTGCGGATGATACCACGATTTTATGGCTGGACCAGTGCCCAGATAGGCTCAACACTCTAGTGGTGTGGTGTGATGCAAATTGTCTATCATTTAACATTAGCAAAACTAGTATTTTGCCTTTCAAGTGTGACTTACAGGATATACCTTTGGAAAGCAGCAGGCTAGAGAATAAGAATGATGTCAGATTCTTGGGTATTCATAATGACAGGCAGTTGAAATTTTCAGTACATGTCAATGCTCTTCATAAAAAATTGACCTCAGCTTGCTATGCGGTTAGGTGGGATTGGGTCATTCTTTGGCAAGGTCCGTATACTTTTCTTTGGTAGAATCAAACCTAAGATATGGGATAGCGTTTTGAGGTTTTTGTAGCGGACAGCTACTGCAATCTGTTTTTGTCTTTCAGAAGCGGGCTCTAAGGTATCTTTGTAGATTAAAACCAAGAGACCATTGTAAAGAATTTTTTAAAAGTGAAAAAATACTTACATTAACATGCCTTTTTATATTAGAAACTGTAATTTTAATTCATAAAAAATATAAAAACATGGAAAATCGAAATGGGTACAGTATTAGAGCTGGCGGTGAACGTTGGCTTCCAATACCAAAAAGTGCTCTTGCGAAGAATTCACTGATTTATGACAGCAGAAAAATTTATAACCATTTGCCTCTATTGTATAGAAGTGTTCAGAACATTAAATTGTTTTTGCAGGACAAGGCATATTGTACATTAAGAGTTTTATTCTGAAAAATGTTAGCCTGGTATGGTTGTGATTGTTTTGGGTGTTTATATGTTTACTTTTATGATTTAGTACACCCTTATGTATTATTATCTTTATTACTATTTTTATTTTTTTGTACTTACATGTTTATATGATTTATTGTTTTATTGTCATATTGTATTGTTTGACTTATTAGTTGCTGTTTATTTTATAATTTAATGACTTTTAATAAGGTTTCCCTTATTTGACTTACCTACATATTTTGGTTTAGAGTAAAAAGCTTTATAAGTCAGACCATGTCTGTACAATAAAACATATTTGATTTGATTCGATTACGACTTTTCGACTGCCATTGTATTTGGACATTTCCAAAACACAAGTTGGGGGATCTTGATGTCGTTTTCGTGTGAAAAAATAGCTTCAGTGCACTTTGATTTTCTATGTATCACTCTAATTTTCAAGTTGGTTAATCTGATTTTGAAGACCTTCGAGTAAATGTCTCTGATATTATGAGCATAACAAACCCGGCAGGTGTCGAAAATTAAATAAAATTATAAATAAACCCTTGCTAATAATGAGAAAGACGTGTTTTTGAAGTGAAACTTCTTAACCTTAACGCGCGCCGGGAGTAAAATTTGAAGGTCGCGACACGACGAGCGGTCACAAAAACGGTCACGGACGTTTATTGTGATATCTTTGTTAGTTTACAAGATAAAAATATGGGAATATGCCTATATAGGCCCGAGTTAAGAAGTTTCACTTCAGACATGCGCACATAGTGCACACGCTTTTTTTAATACTTACTTCTTCCTGATGTAGATCCAAGTATGAGAATCCACCCACACCAAAATGGTCATCATTATCCCCGCCAAAACGGCCGATACGAGCATCAGCGTCAACCCCAACAGCCCCACGTTGCAAAGCGCCCTAGCCCCTCGCAGATAGTGCGTGTACAGTGCCCTACAATCCACCAGAGCCGTCAGTTGGGTTCCGATGGTGTCAGCGGTGTTGATTTCGTTCTTCAGCGAGTTAAATTTTTGTTCCAGACCTGGAAAATACAGTATATATGTTCAAATCAAAATTAAAACCGGAATATATTCCATGCCAGTAACATCGTTTGGGTTCCGTAAGCGGCAATGTTTCTAAAATCCTGCAAATGAGAATGGAACTATCTGATATGTGAGTTTCAAGACCGTTAATTGTTTCTAATATAAACCAAGACCCAACATAGTATTAGTAGGATATTCCTACAGCATATCTTGAGATACTTTTTTGGCCATGGAGGCCTTTGTGAGTCTGTGATATTCCACATTCTGCTTAACATAATTCAGAAACTCAAACACATTATGGTTTTGGAACATTCGGCAAAATGCACTAAAACAGAGTTTTATCCACAATACCAAAACAGGCTTTTTGCACACGATGTGCGTTTCGGTAACCATGTTAGCCTCATCAGGAGGTGATTGAAACTAAACTTAAAATCTACCTAACTCTATTTTATACTAACTGTTTGCCTAATGAAGCGAAACCAAAAAGTACTAATCCTGGGATCCTACTAGTCACGCACCGTTAACTACCATTTTTGGATACTTTAGTAATTAGGAATGACAATAACACACTAGAATTTGATATTTATAGAAAAAGTACTGCCACTAACCAACATATTCCTAATGACTCCTGTGACCAACACAAAATGGCCAGCTCTTAGTTTTTAGTACACCATATGGTGAATTTCACTTTCAGCAGATAAAGATTTAATAATGAAAAGGAGGCAATGGTTTCAATACTAATAGATAGACTAATTAATAACCATATGTTTAGAAACACCATTGGTAATTCCTCTTTTTTCGTTAATCAAGATGAAAATACAAAATATATTTCGATACCATATAATCCTTAGTATACAAGAGAACTTCACACAGTTTTTAAGGAAGCAAGTATAAAATTAGTATACCAAACTCAGTTTAACATTAAAAATTATTAGGTGGTTCAAAGGACAAAATTTAAATATTGGAAAAAAGTGGAATTTATGAAATTGGATGTATGAATTGTAATCAAAAATATGTTGGACAATCTAGAAGATCTATACAAACGAGATTTAAAGAACACATAGCTCATCCAAAGTATGGTAGAACAGAAAAATCAAGTGTTGCCGAGCATGCTTCTGAAAATAATCCTAGAATAACAATTAAAAATTTTAAATTAATTCATTATATCTGATAAAAGTTTATTAGATGTATACGAAAGTACAGAAATTATTAAATGTAAAAATAGTTTAAATAGAGATAGAGGGCCTAATGCGTATAATAATAATAATCTTTATTTGAAAGTATGCAGGCATACAATTAAATAGTGTCACACAAAAAAAATGTTTTAACCTAATAAATAAATGCAAAATACCTCAGCGGTTTTCTAAATAACTATAGTATTCATCAATACTGTAAGGTTCAATTTCTAACAACAAGTTAAAAAGAGTTTTTTTTATTTTCTTAATATTATCTATGCTTTTAATATCATTTGGCAAGCTATTGTACAGCTTAATACATTGGTAATATGCACCCTTTTTAGTCATAGTCAATCTGTGCCTTGGAAATGTAAAGTTCAGTGTTCTTGTGGGATTGGCTGTTCACAAAATAATGTATGTTCTTATAAAAAAAAGTACACATTCTTTTATGAAAATTGCAGATACAGTAAAAAATCTGTTTGCTTTAAACTTTCCTCTACAAGATGTTTGAAAGTCCAAATTCAAGATAATTCTTAGAACTCTTTTATGACAAACCAAAACCCTTCTTATATCTCTGCAATTCCCATACATAATAATCCCGTACCTAATACGTGATTCAAAATTTGCATAGTAAAGCATTTTTTTGGTTTCCAATCCAACATACCTACATAAGATCCTAAGACTATAACACACCTTATTCAGTTTCTCAACGACATGGTCTACGTGACATTCCCAAGATAACATACTATCCTAAAAACATCCCCAAAAACTTCGTATTCTCTTTCAAGACAATATCACAATAATTTATTTGCATGTTTAGTTCAGTGATATTGTTTATGTAGATAATAAATAAAATAGGTCCAATGACACTTCCTGGTGGTGTTCCTGTAATAACATTTTTTGTTTTTGATAAAGTTTTCCTCGTGCCCTTGTCAATAACTACTTTTTGCTCTCTACCTGATAGGTATGATTCAATCCACTTAGAGGTTGCTCCTCTTATTCCATATATGTCTAATTTTTTTAGAAGTATGTGGTGATTTAGTGTGTCATAGGCTTTTGACAAATCAAGGAACAACCCCAAAGGGATATCACCATTTTCCAGATCTTCAAGAATATCCTGAGTAAATTTAAAAACGGCTGTTTGTGTGGATCTACACCTTGCAAATATGCATGTTGCGTGCCATAATATGTTCAAATATTTTCGAAAACGATGGGAGCAGACTTATTGGAAGATAGTTTTCTATATTGTTTTGATCACCTTTCTTAAAAATTGGGACGACTAGTGCCTGTTTTAGTTGATCTGGTAATATTCCAAACCTAAGTGAATTATTAATAATATTAATGGTTTCACTATATCCGATATTATAAACTTTATCATGCTGTTAGAGATCTCGTCATAGCCGCAGCTAAGCTTATTTTTTAGTTTGTTAACCGTTTGGAATATTTCCTCTTCATTTACTAATTCTAAATCAATAGTTACAGGATTACATTGTATACCTGAGCTAAAAGGTACCTGTCTTAGTTGCCCTAATAGGTTTGGCACTGCACTTACTAAAAAGTTATTAAAACTATTGTCAATATCCTCCCTGTTACCCTCAATATTAATGTCTGTGGATTCATTTTTTCCCTTGATCTCATTTACAATAGCCCAGGCACATTTATTTTTGTTATCAGAATTTCTTAACCTATCAGAATAATTGTTTTGCTTTTGTTCCCTTAATAGATTATCATCCTCCTTTTTCTTTATTATATACAAATCCTTATATCTAGTATTTACATTTTTCATCATATAGAGTATGTCAAGTTGAATTTTACACACGAATTTGTTGGCTGACTGCTATATTAGTTTCATTAAACTTTGTTGATGGTACTTTAACAAGTGGAAAAATGCATTGAATTTGACTAAAAAAAGTTTTATAAAAGTTGACCACTGCTCATTTACCAAACGTTGATCAATAAAATATACTGATTCCCAATTAACCTGTTAAAGGGAATTTTTAAATTTTGCTTATTAAATATTCTTTTCTCGATAAACTGTGGAGTGGCTATGGTGTTTTCAGTGGTGAAGAAGCCTGTGCTTGCGAAAAAGTCTGTCATGACCAGGCCAATTACTCAGAAGGGTCTTTTTTTGCTTAATACATTGGTGAAAGATTTAGATTGGTCTTTCTTGAAGAACACCGAGGTGACTGTTGAAGCTAAATTTGAAGTGTTTTTGAATCATGTTGTGGAGGTGGTTGAGGCTGCCTTTCCTCTGAGGAATAGATCTTTTGTCAACAGCGACCCGATGATAATTTGGTTTAATGACGAGCTGCGTAAAATTGCGGGAAACTTTGGGTTTTCTGACTGACATGTCGAAATCAGGGGACATTCCTGGGATGCCGAACATCGTCCGAGAATTTCGAATCAAGTATAGACGTGTGATCGGGCAGGCTAAAGTGAGGGAAAATGATGATTTTATTGGCGGTTCTTCAAACGGCCCCAGAACTATGTGGCAGGTTATAGGTAAATACAAAAACAAATCTAAGGATAATATTACGTCAACTCACCTATGCCCTAGCGATTTTAATAACTTTTTTGTTGGGGAGGTTGAGAGATTGATCAACACCATGCCATTGGCTTCCAGGTCGAGTGCTGAGTATTTTTCTGAGACGACTGTGGACCCTCAGAACTTTTCCTTTCATGAATCGACTTTTATTCAGGTGAGAGATATCATGTTTAATTTAAAGAACAAGGCCAGTAGAGATTTCTATGGTTTTAATACCAAAATTTAGTTACCCATTTCGAAAAATATAATTGGTTTATTGTTAGACAATTTGGTTTCACAGAGGCACACTCTACTGTTATGACAATTGACAAGATTATCGAAATTATCAATAGTAGATACGAGGAATGTGGTTATACAGCGTCTTTGTTCTGTGATCTAACAAAGGCGTTTGACTGTGTCTTCCCCAGCTTACTTATTGCAAAACTGAAAGGCGATAACTTTACTACTGATAGCGTGAATCTTCTTGAATCATATCTCACTGACAGGGAACAATTTGTTTCTTTGAACGGGAATAAGTCTAATACACTCCCTGTGAGATTTGGGGTACCGCAGGGGTCTGTGCTGGGACCGGTCCTATTTCTTATTTATATTAACGACATAAAAGTAATGAGTGATAATGGTGAAATTATTTTATTTGCAGACGATACCACAGCTCTGAAAGTCCATCGTGACCTGTCAGTTGCGCGAGGATTGCTTGGGCAGACAAGGGCAAGCCTAAATGACTGGTTTTCAGCTAATCAATTATGCCTAGATCTGAGTTCAGTAGATAACAGTGAGAGCGTTCGTTTTCTGGGTGTATATCTGGATCCCAAGTTGACATGGTGCCATCATACCGAGTTCCTAGCTAAAAAATTGGCAAGTAACATCTTTTTATTGCGCAGTTTATCGGGTCATCTCAGTCTTGGTTATTGCCTTCCATGCAATAATCTAGGCCTTAATATCTTACTCTCTGTTTATTTAGGGACATGCCACTTCGGCTTCCAGGATTTTCTCACTTCAGAGAAGAGCTGTATAGTGGATGGCTTAAGTTATCGGGAGGATTGCCGATCCGCATTTTCTAGGCTAAATATTTTAACTTTGCCCAGTCTCGATATTTTTCAATGTCTGGTCCACGTCAAATCTAACGAAGACTCCTATATCAGGCATGCCAACGTCCATCGACATGGTACTCGCAACAACATTAATATAGTACCAGGTTTTCAGAGACTTAGTAAAACGAAGACTGGAACCAACTATTACGGCCCTGGGGCATTTAACTTGTTGCCACGGGGGGTCAGAGAATTGCCTGTTGGCACGTTCAGTAGGGCAGTGAAGGGGTACCTTATAAAAAAAAGTTTTTACTCTCTTGAGGATTATTACTCCAATAATTTTAATTTTAAGGATTTTAACCTGTAACTAAGTTGTGACATGTCAATTTTGATTTGTTTTGATAAGTATTTTATTTTAATTGTAAGTCACTTGTGATTTCATATTTCATATTGCTTCTTACTAAAAAAAAAAAAAAGATTGGAATTTTATTGTTAAAAAAAATCTATTCCAATCCAATCTTGTGTAAACATCTTTGTATGTGTTAACATTAATACATTATTTGATTTGATTTGATTTTGATATATTAAAGTCTCCACAAATAATAATTAAATAATTAAGATTATTAGTACAAATAACTAATAGTTGCTCTATTTTGTTTAACAATTATACATAGTCACCATTTGGGGGGCGATATAGAGAAACGACAATAATTTTCTTACTCTTTATGCTGACCTCACATCCACAAAACTCAAAGTTATATTCCTCACTTATACTGTTGATGTTTACTCTCACTTTGTACTTCAAATCTCTTTTTAAATAAATCGCACTTCCTCCATGTCTGTTTTCCAATTTTCTACAAAAACTTGCTGCTAATTTAAGGTCCTTAATTCCATAATTCTCTAATTGACTTTGGGTTTTCCAGTGCTCTGTAATACACAAAAAACTGCAGTAATTGTTTGTATGTAAGAAGTCTTCAATAAGATTTACAACATTACCAATAGATTGAAGGTTCTGATGTATTACACAAATGTGGTCGCAGTTCCTGGATATTGGATTCAGCAACGCATTCTTGCTCATCTGGATGTCTGAGTGACCCAAGTTACTCAAAAATTTTTAGATTCATCATAGTTAGTACGGAGTTTTGTTCTTTGTAGTTTTCTTTGAAATATGGGACAACTTAAGCTTCTAGCAGAATGTGCTGTATCGTTATACTGCATCTTGAGGAAATTGGGGTTAGTTTGGGTTAGCATTCAATCGGAGGATGTTCTTTTCCACACTTGTGACAGGCTTGAATTTCTTCACAATATTTTACTATGTGCCCAAAACCACAACATTTGAAACACATTATCAAAGGAATATATGCTTTAACATATACGATCATTAAATCAAAGTTGATTTTTTCCCTTTTTAAAAACCATTTAGAAATCGTTGGAGGCGCTTGTAACATCCAGTTTTCTTTAAAAGGATTTCTGCAGGGCTTTCTTGTAATAACTTTGATGTTACATACTTCATTAGGGGATAGTGTACTTACTTGTGGGTTTTGTCTTAATAGTTCACTTAAAAATTCTTCTTCACTGTACCCTTTTTCAATACCTGTTATGATAAACATGGGATCTGTGTTACCCAAATTGTTTACAGATATTTCGGTTTGATTCCGCAATGCTTGTGTCAATTTGCTTTGTTGACTTTTGCTATGACTTTGAATGATTACTGACCCACTCTGCACATTTTCTCTATTTTTTTTATAATTTCTTTGGGATCCGTGACATCTGAGACTCTGATTAATGTTTCAAGTTTTTTCGTTGAGCTGGGAGGTGTAGTCCATGGTGTTAGTGGCATAGGTTTTTGACACTGTTGACTTGTAGCTAGTTTGTTGTTGAGTTCCACATTTTGCCTCTCAACTTGTCCTATTTGGTAGGCCATACGAGTTAGCTGTTTATGTATAATACAAGTTGCATTCCATAGAATTACTTGATTGTTTTTGTAGCTGTTGGATCACCAACAAACTCTTGATTTGTTACATCCTGTATTTTATCTAAGGCCTCCATAACAGATCCTATCATTGAACTCGTATTTTTTATGTTTTCTTCTTCATTTTGTCTAACATTTGGAACATTGGAACATTCTGTTCTAAAATTGTATTATTACAACTTTTCATATCTCCGCCGCATGAATGACCTAGTTTTTTTTTTGTACATGATCACTGTCGTCTCTAGGTGGTGTTCTTTCCAAAACTTTCTTTGGATTAAAAAACCCTTTGTCCGGTGGTTTGGGAAGACCCATATTTCAAATATTCTTTAGTCCGAGCCTGCTCTATGTTATTAAAATATTAAATTCGCACTTTTTATCACTTATCAGTAAATACCGGAACCGATAATATCGGAGGATACCACCGATTTCAAACACGTTGAACTGTTTATTTATTTTTTAATTACTTTAAAAAACTACAACTAAACTATTTATATACATATTTTACACGACGATTAAAAAACCTGTGTTTTTCAATTTTCGATAAAAAAAAAACGGTAGATTATCTCAGTTTTGCGGACAACAAATACACGTCTTTACTAATCAGAATACACAAAACATAATTGGATTGGTTCTTTTTGGTTCCGCTTCATTAAGCACACAGTTTTAGTAGAGTTAGGTAGATTTTAAGTTTAGTTTTAATTATCTCCTGATGATGCTAACATGGTTAGCGCAATGCGCGTTGAATGTAAAAATTATGTATCGGTATTGTGGAAAAACTCGGTTTTAGTTACAGGCTACTACTAGATAAGGCCTGTGTTACTACCAAAAAATGTATATTTGTCCGAAGAAACGTACGGGCGGCTAAATTACCTTTCTTTGGAAACAACTGGAAGGCTAAAGGCTTGAGCAGACTGAGTTCGATGCGCATATTCTCTAGCGTCGTTTTGGCTTCACGCAGTCGTTGCGTGAACGGATTGGCCCTGGCGCGCTCGCAGTTCAAGTAATGACGCAAGATGTCCTTGGACAACTCGGTGGTGGCCTGATTTTCGATGAATTTCTCCGGGGCCATACAGAAGTCGCTCAGGGCGACACTGGTGGCTGAAATATGTTCATACACATACATTAAGGGAAAGAGTCAACATTTTGGTAAGTGCATAACTGTTAACGATGATATAGATAAAGTCTAACTCCAAAAATTAGTTAATTTAGGTTACTATAAACTAGAAATTGCTTATTGCTCAACAGAACGATTCAAATTACATAGGTTAATTATCAGTTGTATTTAATCAGAGAACTTTTGCGTTAGCTTTAAACGGGAATCGTTATTCTTGCGAAAAACACTAATTACATGATTCTTTTTATGAATGAAACAATTTTCTGCTGACATTCTTCTACGTCGTTCTAGAATTGTTACTCACCTAAATACACGCTGGCCAACAAATATGAGGCTATAACGGCCAATAGGCCGCACACCGAAAAGGCGATCAACGCGCATCGATTGTGTCTGGCCACTCCGACCAACAATATGACGCACAAAACCAGCAAAACGCTTAGCAGTGTCATCGTAAAGGGCCATCGGATCGTCTCCAGTTTCTCACCCGTTTGAATCTTTGGGATGATGTCAAGCGCCATCAAAGGGTTCCTAAAAAAGTACGTTATTGTAATTATTTTGGATTAGAACGATTATTTCGACTAATAATTAAGTAAAAAAATCTACTGAGAAATTATTTACCTGATTTCAGCCGCCGCATTGGCAGCCATGGTGTTGTTGGAGGCTAACTTTTTCAAGTGCGCCTCGGCTGCCTTAAGAACAGTAAGATTGCTTACAGGAGGCTCGTCAAAAATTGCCCTATAAACAATTATCATTAGTAAAATTAAATATATCAAAAAGACTTAAGAATCTATCGAAAAAAGCAAATATATAATAATGAATTTAAAATAAGGGTAAACTATGTTTCCTAAAATAATTATGTTTATATGCCTGGGGACACTTTAGCAAATGAATGTCAGTCTTCTGACAAAGGAACATATGAAGCATGACTATGGGGTTGTGCTTCTGTATTCAAATAACTTTTCCAATATCAATATTCCTAAAATTGCATGGAAAGTTATAATAGCTCACGAAAAAAAAAATTCGATTGCAACGTATACAAAACACAAATCCTAATACCACAGATCTATATAGCTACGCAACAGATACCTCTTCCAATGCTTTTTGCGCGGGGCCAAAAATGTTCACCGACTTTCGCGAGCGGGTGAACCAGTCGTCTAGGAACGGGTCGGTGTTGCCAAGTTATCACGTCGAACAATATTTCTGCTGACTTTTTGACCCGCTCAAATCATCGAGTTTTATTATTAATATTTATGTATCAAATTAACACAAACATATTTTTTTAGAAAAATACGATTTTTACATTTTTTTATTAAGTATGATAGTTTATTAATGAAACAGAAATTTAAATGAACAAATTTATAATATTGATAGTAGAGTTTAAAACAAAATTAAATGGTACTTTGACATGTCGATAAACATTTCAAAAATTCCTTTGATCTTCGAAACAAAAACCTGCGTGATAATATTATTACTTAATACAAATAAGAGGTATTACAGTATAAGTTAACAAAATTTGTAATGACCTTTTTCACCGATATTTAAGGTAAGTTTTAGCCCATGTTCAAACACAACATACACTGAATCTGATAATGAACTTTAATTTGACATAATATATCATACGATTGCCAAGAAAAGGAGTAATACCATAATGTGATGTGAAAGGTAAACTACAGTTCGCGACTTGGCAACACGGAGGGGCAAAACACGTCTAAATAGGAAAATATTTATGTTTATTGCATTATTTGCGAGCGACACTTTTAATACCGGAGTAGGCATCTGTGCTAATACTCAAAGACATATCAAAACCCTAAATTATCAAAATTTAGATACTACGAATTTTCGACATCAAAAAAGTCAAAAGTCAAATCTCTGGTGATTATGAAACATAATCACAGAACTTGCAGGCTGTAGTAAGCCTTATTTAGTAAGGCATGAGTTACTGTTACCCTTAGCTCGCTAATACCACTCTAATTCGAAGGTAGTTGGTTCATATTAAAATTCCCATACATCAGCGAGTACTTAATAAATAAAATACGTACTGAGAGTCTTCCAGATTGGCGAATCACATGGACCGCCGGTCTCAAGAGAGCAATCAGAGCCCGCCTTTATGTATCAAACAAGTTGTTTCCACTACGAAAAACAGGACAAGGAAAGTATACCCGCCGAAAGAAAAAACGGCATGCAATGGTCTCGAAACTTCGCCCTATTGACCTATCTAACTCTTTTTTTGTGTAGGATAAATACAGAATTAAAAAGCTGTTGGTTGCAGAATCCACAAAAAGCGATGCCACAAAGTAATATATTATACATCTATACATCAGCCGCGATTCAACCAATGAGAAAGAGAAGACAGCCTGAAGCCATTCCGATTTACCCACTCGTGAATCGGATAATCACGATTTGGACTAGAATTTTGAAAGTAGTGAAGTAGAAGAGACATCTGAAGAGATTCTGATTCAGTTGAAAGGTCAAGAAATACTACAGCACCCACAAGATAGAGATAGGAATTGCGCCGTCGGATGAGGACGAGGTTTTTAAGCATTTTTAAAATGTTTCAAAAATAAAACTACAAACACCATCCAGTATATAAATTGTGGTGAAATATATCATTATAGTTGTGCAAAAGTTAAAAGTTTCTAGTGGGCTGTGTTTGTAACCTAAATAATAAAACCACAGCACCAGCCGACGTGGATGATACACGTGAAATTGAGCTCCTTAAACGCATAATCAGGGAAATGAAAGAAATATACAAAATACTTCAATATAATAGCAGCTTTTTGCAGGAAAATTGTGATTTGCTGAAAAACTCAAAAGCAGCATCATCAATATATTCTGCATTCCAGCCATTCCAAGTCGAAGGCAACAAACCTGTCTAGCAAAAAAATGTGGTGAATGAAAAAAATGTAAATAAAAACATTGCCGCGGATAGTGTTGCCTGTAAAGAGCCGGAGGCGGTCAAATATACAGCAAAAACAGCTGTTGAACGTCAAACAGACGATTTGACTTTCACAGAACGAAATGTAAACAATAGACAAATGGCAGGTAAAACATTTCCAATAAATATTGTCAATCCTAGAGAGATCAGAACAGCTATTAACAATGCAATGGCTGAAAATAAAATGAAGGAAATGCAACAACTTGCTTCTCCAGACGATGATGGAGGCTGGACCCAACAACGACGCAGACGTCGTCATTTTGTTGTAGGAGGAAATAAAGATAATTGTGCCATACAGACAGTTCCAAAGCAAGTATCCTTGCATGTTACAAGACTCAATCCAAATACGACACCTAATGAGCTTGAGAACCTATTGAGTGCCAGATTTCCTGAAGTAGAATGCGAACAGCACATGTCAAAAAGGCAAGGTCTATATCAATGAGGGTGACAAATCAGGAAAGTTTTAAACAAGCTTGGCTGGAGCCATAGTTACACGTTTTTTAGCCAGGAAGAGGATGCTGCAACAGCCTACCACAATAGCAGATCCTCATTAAGAAGGCCAAACAAATCTAATTCCGCAGTATATTCCAGCTTGCAACAGAGGTCTGCCAGCCTTCAAGTCAGTGTGTAGTACCAAAATACCCGTGGTCTACGGACTGCAACCGAGGATTTATGTACAAGTGTTCAATGAGAAAGCTGTGATGTCGTTGCAATTACTGAATCGTGATGACTGATGGCATCAGTGACGGTGAATTGTTCGATGAAAGATATTCTATGATAAGATGTGATCGGAAATCTGCAAATAGGAATAGGAGAGGTGGGGTATTGCTCGCTCTTAAAAAACCTGTTCGTTTTGAGGTATTAAATGTTACAATTGATCCATGTGCTGATATTGTGTTAACAAAATTAAGATGTAAGAAAGTCTAATTTTATATATGTGTTGTTTATCTTCCCCCTAATACCTCAGTTGATGTACAGGATTATTCATTATATTTTGGCATCCACCTGCAGCCGTAATTACAGGTAATACAAAAAAACTTAAATTCAAAAGTTGTATGGTTTTTAATATATTATCTTTTAGAAATGTTAAAAGAAAAAAAATTGCCTGTTAAATGTGAAAAAACCGCATAACCTTAATTTTTTAAATGAAACACCCTGTATATTATTACATATTTGGATTGTGCGAAAAAGTCTAGACATATTTCATGAATAATGTCCTATACCTATCTCTAACGGTTTTTGAAATATTGACAGTTGAAAATCGACCATTTACCCAAGTTTGACAGCTTGTAAAATCTAAACGGCTAAAGATAGAACAAAACAGTTTGCACTTTCCTATACTGGTTTTTTATAAGCTATCGTATGACACTAAAGTTTTATTTAACCAGAGGTTAAATTTATCCGTGTTTTTTTAACCTCTGGTTAAATCTAAAGTTAGTGTCATACGATAGCTTATGAAAAACCATTATAGGAAAGTGCAAACCGTTTTGTTCTATCTTTAGCCGTTTAGATTTTACAAGCTGTCAAACTTGGTAAATGGTCGATTTTCAACTGTCAATATTTCAAAAACCGTTAGAGATAGGTATAGGATATTATTCATGAAATATATCTAGACTGTTTCGCACAATCCAAATATGCAACAATATACAGGGTGTTTCATTTAAAAAAATTAAGGTTATGCGGTTTTTTGACATTTGACAGGCAATTTTTTTCTTTTGATATTTCTAAAAGATAATATATAAAAAACCACACAACTTTTGAATTTAAGTTTTTTTTGTATTACCATTAATTAAGGCTGCAGGTGGGTGTCAAAATATAATGAATAACCCTGTATATGAGAAGTTTTTTGATATTTTTAGTCGCATAATTTTAGATAATTCCAAAATACTAATATTGGGTGATTTTAACCTGCCAAGTCTTCCAAGCAACAGTTGTGGAAAATGTTTGGTTGTGCATCAGTTTTTAAAATTTTACAACCTTAACCAAGTAAATAATATTGAAAATTCTATGGGAAGATTTCTCGACTTGGTAATCACTAACATGTGCTTGTCTCCCGTCAGCAAGTCGAGTAGCCCCTTTGTGAAACCTGACCAGTATCATCCTGCTTTGGAGTTTTCAATGTCATTAGCTCAGCTTGAGCAAACAGCTAAAATTCAGCCTAGTTATACTTATAACTATGCATTGAGCAATTACGAGTTATTGTATGATCTCCTCAAACACTGCGACTGGGGTGACTTGCTGGCATGTAGAGGAGTGAATGAGTAGACCTGTTTTATAGCAATATGTTCGGGTTTCTGGATATTTCTGTACCCCGGTATGTACTTAAGTTGAAGAATTTTCAATCTAGTGAACGGTTTCCTATCTGGTTTTCCAAAGATTTAAAAAGTAAAATCAAAAGACAATATAAAATTCATAAATCACTTACTAAAGACAAAGCTTTATCTTGCGCGACAGCTGAATATGCGCAGCTGAGAAAAACTATAAAAACACAAACTAAATCTGAATATGAATGCTACAAGAATAACTAAGAACAAAACTTGAATCTCGACCCAACTAAGTTCTGGGATTTTATACGAAGCAAAACTAGTTGTAATGGGATACCAGCGGAGGTTGTTTACATGGGAAATAAGCTTTGTGATCAAACAGAGATTGCGTGTGCCTTTGCGAAACATTTTATGTCTGTGTATGAATCATCATCCATTAACGGGACCAATTGTATCGAAGAATGGGGAAATTTTGACCTCTCAACTGTTACTGAGGGGGGTGTCAGGATGGCTATTAAAAACTTAAACCTAAAAAATCCACAAGTAGTATAACATACCTGCATACATTTCTAAGGGATGTGTTGACTTTCTCATTAAGCCTTTGGTGCATGTTTTTAATTTGGCCATTGCCAGGAATGTTTTCCCTGATTATTTGAAACTAGATGTAATCACACCCATCTTTAAAAAAGGTGATAAGTGTAAAATCGAAAACTACCGCCCCATTAGCTTACTCAATGACCTGGCTAAGATATTTGAAACCATATTGTACAATGATATTTTCAACTTTGTTCAAACGAAGTCGAGCAAATGGCAGCACGGCTCTCTGAATGATAAGTCTACTGTAACAAATCTCTGTATTTTCTCTGAACATGTATCTAATGCGATTAGAGATAGGAAGCAACTGGATGTTGTCTTCACGGATTGTGAAAAAGCATTTGATAAGGTGGACCATCAAATTCTTTGGTAAGTTTTGGTTTCTCTGAGAAATCTTAAAATTTTATGAAATCATATCTTACACAGAGACAGCAAACCGTCAAGGTGGGTTTATGCTTATGTGTTGTGTAACATCAGGGGAGCCTCGGGGCAGTAATTTGGGCCATTTGCTTTTCAATTTGTGTATAAATAGCCGACCGGACTCAATTTCTAGATCTTCGGGCCTACTGATGATTTCAGATGAGGATTGTGCAGATCGTCAGACAGAGTTGCATTCAGTTGTGGATTGGTTTGCACAGCATAACATGGAACTTAATGTTAAGAAATGTGCTGTTATGACATATACACGTAAACAAAATTTTATTGCTCAACAATACTATTTAAAGGGCAAGGCAGCTAATAGGACAAGTCAGGTCAAGGATCTAGGCGTTTGCTTCTAGACAAACTTAAGGTTTGGTTTTCTTATAAGAAACGCAAAAAAATTTAAGATCGACACTGTGATTAGATTGTACAATGCTCTTGTAACACCTCATTTAGAATATGCAAGTTGCATCTGGAGCCCTACAGCTCTTAGAAATATTGATATAATTGAAAAGATTCAAAAAAAAGTTCCTAAGATATCTCTACCTAAAAACACATAACATATATCCTTTTATGGTATCATATAAAGCACTATTAAATATGTTCAACATACAAAGGCTCAGTGAGAGAAGAGACAAACAGGATATCTTATTTGTGTATCACGTTGTTAACAGTTCAAAATACAAAGACTGTGCTCTTATAAATTATATTAATTTTAACGTACCAAAGATTAACTTAAGGCTGCTTAACAATGTCGTATTTGATGTTAAAGTCTCTTCATATTCTCCATTAAATAGAATGATGGCTGTGTGCAATGATTTCATGAAAGTGATAGATTTATTTGCAACTGATGTAAGACAATTATTGTCATTTCTTAGGAATAGGAGCAGTGTGTAAGTGTTATTGTATAGGTCTTAGTGTGTAGATGTTGGTCTTTGTTGTTTTTAGTTTGTTTTTGAGATGCCTTTACCTGTAATTACCTTTTTGGTGTTTGTAAAGAGATTAAATAAATAAATATCATTCTCCAAAAAGAGAACGATGTAGAGATTATCATAGACAAAGATAGTTGGCAAAAAAGGAAAACAGGGTCTTCAAATATTTCAATACCAGCAAGATTAATAAAAGGAGAATGGAATTATTGTAAGTTAAGTAACATAAATAGCTCTCTCAAATGCAAAGCTATCGAGGAAAATAAGAGAGGATATTTCCAAGAAATTTTTGGAAGCTAACGTGGTCTGAAAAAAACAAACACTGTCTATTTTTTTAGAGCAAAACGTAGTTCGAAAGTTTTTACCCAAACAGAAATTCAACATTGTCGAATGCACTCCTAATCCCTCTATAAACTACAAAATTAATATTATTCAGAAGTGTTACAGAAAGGTTACACGCAGATGGAAGATGACTGTATGCATTCGACAATTAACCAACGGCTTAGACATACTAAAATAAATTTCCGGCACCCTATCATGTAAAATATTTCCCATCATAATTTCTTTAAAATCTTATTCAGGTTTCTTTCCTTAAGTCGATTTGTCCTTGAGAACGAGTTGGGGTTCCTGTTGCCACAGCTTGAGATACACTCGTCACAAGGAAATAATGTTTAAACTACACAACACACACCTTCTTCTAAGATATCATAAAGTTATTGCGCCGACTGACTTTTCCTTTTTCCTTCATTATACTAGAAAATATTAAAAATTGAAACGGAAAAGCATCAGAATTTGCAGCAGTTTAAAAGTACATTGCATTCGATTATAATTTTTCTATGGTACTTGCCAGTATGTAAAATAATGTTTAAATTAACGGTTTTGTTATTGTTAAGCATTTAGCATAAAAAGTAATATTTGCAATAAAATATTTGTTTCCATTAGTATAGCAAAACTAATATTAAATCAAAAATAGGGATGACCTTTGAGAGTTTTAACTGATCTGGAAAATGACCCTCATGAAACGTACGGTTTACAAGATTACTTATTGTTGGAAGCGGTAGTTCTATGCTTTATCTAGTCGAGGAGTTTACATTTTAAGAGAGAAAATTATATCCCTGACTTCAAGATCTGATGTGGGAGAGAGGAAGAAACTATTATTTATTGGTCACAATTCAGGTGAAGGTAGAACAGCAAAAAATGTATCGCTATTTTTCTTTTATTTGCATATTCTATCTTGTTCTGAGTTATATTCCATTCATAAGTTTTGTTTTGTTTTCCTATTCCCGATTCCCGTTTAATAATACTCCATACTGTTTTTGAACGATTTGACGAGGATTTTATCTCATCCTCAAAGCCCAATTTCTTCGATTTGTTTATAATTTCACTTAATACATTTCAATGGTCTAAAAATGCTTTAAAATAGGATTAGGGTCAGTGCGTAAAAGTTTATAAATTGTCTCCTTTGCTTACAAGATTTTTTATATTCAACGTTATCTAGGTTTTGTGCCTTTGTGATTTACGTTTTTAATTGGGAAATATTTACTTAGCATAGTTTCTAATTCCTTATAAAATATATCAACATTATTTTGAGTAGATGCTTGATGTAATAACCAGTCGATGCCCCTCATTGAAATATCCCTTTTGTTGAAATTTGTGGACGAAAAAATCCTTCCTGATATACTGGGACATACGCTATTATTTGTCTCTGTTGCTTATATGATCCGAAAACCCTCTGTCCTGAATTTGGCTATAGAAATATTGAGGGTTAATATCGGTAATTATGTAGTCTAACACAGTTGCGTATTAGTCTGCCTAGTTGACTCATATACTGTAAAATTCTAGTAATAGCTGTTTAGCAATGACTGAAAGTCGTAAGATTCAAGTGTTTAGACTGATATATCTATAATAAAATCGCCACACACAATGATATGCTTTATGAAAGATAACAAATGATCCAAACCAATTTCAAGTCTTTGAATAAAATCCATTACTGCCGTACTAGGACTTCTGTACATACAAACAATAACACTTACACCCACACCCAGTACATCATACTCAATACCCCAACATTCAAAAACCCTTTCCATACAATACATGCCCAAACCCAAGGGACTAAAAGAGACCATTCCATGAGTATAAATAATGGCTCCTCCGTGAATGTTTATATGCGGCAAAAACTATTCGCAACCACATAGTATTCCAAGCTAATGAAATCGTAATTAAGTATCTGGAAAGCAATAGATTCAACTAATTATCTGGCAAAGTTTTTGGACTTTTTAAAGAGAAAAACGCTTTATAGTCCCGAATCAATATCAGAACCCAAAAATGGGATTTATTTAACATAATATGTTCAATTTCCAGTTCTTTATAAAATGTTGTATAATACTTTCTGGACTAACAATAATTAATTACCTTATAGCCGTAAAATCGGCACCGGCTTGCACCCTGAGCTGTCGCTCGATGGCTTCAGTTTGGTTTCGAATTTTTCCGACCAATCCGTCGATCTGACGGGCCTGGTTTAGCGTTTGTACTATGCCGTTGTGGAGATCGTCGTTTCCGTACAGCCCAAGGCCAACCTAAAAACAAAAGACTGTTATGGTTCTGTTACTGTAGGTCAAATAGATTTACTTCATTATTATATGCACTCCTATGGTGAAGAGTTCCACATCCTTGCAACTAATCTTTGTTCGATCTGACTTCCTCATTAATGGGAAGTTTTTTGAATAACATCGAGAGAAGTTTTCCTCTTATTGACTTGAAACGTCTTTAGGCATGTTGTACCTGCAGAGTAGCTGATGAACCTGTTCAACAAAATGAGTGATAGCGCGAACGGTAGCGAAAGTACAGAGGGAGATCGGCGAAGCGTATTTTGATACCGGCCCATCTACAATTCAAACCAAGCATGGGATAACCATCTTTTATCTTCGTCTCTTCCACGTCATCCCTGTAGTGTGTGCCACTAACCATAAAAAAACATTCGTGTCACCGAATTTGCAAAAAATAAAGATGTGGTCCAATTTTTGCAATTTAAACTCAGCCTTTACAGCAGTTTACTGTCGAACAGTCAGAGTGATATTCTAGATTTAAGTGTCCACGTCCACGTCTTCCCTGACATTCCTTTACAGAGCCACAACATTCTGGTTAACTGTTGTGTAAAGATACTTGACCTCCCTTGCCCTTGCTGAGAATTATAGCCACCACATTGACAATTCCTTATTTCCTTTGTGAAGATCATCAGAGCAGTTTTTGATGGATTAGTCAGTTGTACACCACCATTCTCTCATCAAGATCTATGAGAGTACGGATATTAATGAAGTTATTTTTTTGCGACAGGAACAACAGAGTAGTAGAATTCTCCTGTGGTGTAAATACGATATTTAAGAGATATTGCTGGGTCAGGCTTAGTTAAAAATCGTACTATCTGCGAGCTGCGTCAGCCCTAGGTCTTGAAGAAGCAATAACGGTTTTACACCGCCGAATGCATGCGATCCATCTTACAAACCAATAAAGAAACAACTTTTCCAGCATTCAAAGAAAGTTTATTTGAATCAGCAGTATTGACGCGTCAGATACTCGAGGCGTCATCAGCGAACATTACGTAATAATATACAATTTCAAGTGCGTTACTTACCGCTGCACAACAGAGAACGGACATGATAGCTAACGTAACTTTGAGAGCGGATATCGACTTGGCGTGCCTCGGCTTCCTGTCGCAGCATCTGGTGAGGAGGTAAAGCAGCAGCACCAAGAGGGTGAAGATCAGCCACGCCGCCGGCGCCGAGGCCAGGATACCCAAACTCTAAAAAATTAAAAAGCGAGTTAGTTTACATGTTTTCCTTTGGTACGGCAGTATGCCAGAAAGGAACAATGCCAACATACCTGGATACTAAGAAATAAAATAAAACATGCTAATAAAAAGAGGAAAGCGTAAATAGTTTTTAATATACCGTACAACCTACAGGGTTACTCTGGAGTTTTGCCAAAAGTGTTTCGCAATAAAATTGGATTGAAGTGGTTTCTGAGTTTATTTTACTTCCTGAAATTTACAACGCGTTCGCTTACTTCACATTTCTATCGATTGCTCTCGGAATATTAAATATAACGCTCAGGATATCTCGGAGTAACTTTTGTGTATCTCCGGCGCGGCGGCCGACAGGAAGAACAGCGTGCCGCACTACAGGTCTTTTGTATTTCCTGGTTTTTGCAGCCGTGTCGAGTTCCGCATACTAATCGAGGATTGAAACCGGGCCCTCTCACCTTTGTATTCGTTCAAACGAGCCACTTAAATTTAGATTTAATATTTTTTTCGGGCGCCCGCTGGGTCTAACGGTCGGGATGATGTATGCCGGGGAAGAACGATGCCGTAAGACTTGGTCTACAACAACTGGATCTACCTATAATTTATAATAGAACTCTCGACAAATCAAAACCCATTAACTCTGACAGTATCAATATCATAATTCCGATAAATCAAAATATGACACCCTGTATAAATGCATAGTTTTCGTACAGGTACGACTTTACAAGATTTACTTGAAAAATATGTTAATAATTTTTACAGTGAGGAAATAGCAATATTGTACATTGTCACGTTGTATACGCTTAAAGCGAAAGGGTTTTCGATTATTTTAGAAACCACAATAGATTAATAGAATTTAAAATTAAAGATCTATAAATATAAACAGGATATCTCAAAAACAAATTTATATGCAACACATTGTTATTTAGTGGAATGCTCTCTAGCTTATTTATTATTTAATATAGTTACAAAAAATTCTTCAAGATATTAGCACTAAATTCATTCGTTTCCGAGCTAATGGCATTTTTTAAAACTACAATGCAAAAATAAGATAATTAGTCACTCCTAGGGCGCCCGTCATTTTTGGGATAACCTATACAGGGTGTACCAAAGTAAGTGTGCACCGAGGTGTGCACTATTGTTAATTCGGCTATTATTCTATCTACGAAGTTGGTTAAATTTGCTAACTATAGTACTTTTTGTGCTGATGGGGAAAACGAAAATAATAATTGAACGCTCTTTTTTGACATATGTCATAAAATGTATATTTTTTGCGGATTATATAACCAGACTTTATCGTTCATCTGAAATCCTATAGAATTAGCTTTGAGATCATATTGTGTCTTCATCCGGCCACTGGCTTTCTTCGTGTTTCTCTGACTAATTCATGGATGTATAGTAACTTTTCCTTAAGGGAGTCAGCGTAGTCTTGAATTTCCATATCCTGGCTGTCTGGCGTTCGCAATATTAGGCCACAGGGTAAACGGAGTTCTCCTCCAAATAAAACCATGGCTGGTGTTAGTCCTGTCGTGTCATGGACTGCTGATCTATATGCCATCAAAAATAGTGGTATGTGTTGGTCCCAATCTTTCTGATGTTCATCTATGACCATTGACAAATGTTCTTCAATGGTCTTGTTAAACCTCTTCACCATGCCGTCTGATTGTGGATGTAAGGCTGTAGTGCATGTTTTATGGATGTTGAGTAAATCACCAACTTTCTGGAAATCCTTGGATTCGAAGTTCCGTCCTTGATCTGAGTGCAGATATAACGGAACACCAAATCTGCTGAATAGGTTATTCACGAGGGCCTCGGCTATGGTAACAGTTTCTTGATTGGGGATTGCAAATACTTCAGGCCATTTACTGAAGTAGTCAATTGCCACTAAAATGTACTTGTGACCATTATTTGTTTCTGGAAAAAGGCCAGCTACGTCAATGGCGATACGTTCAAAGGGTAGGCCCACATTATACTGTTTCATTTTCCCCCTAGATCTTGTTTTGGGTCGTTGACTTGCGGCACAGGTTGAGCACGGCCGACACCAGGATTTCAGATCCCGGCAGTAGTTGACCCAGTAAAATATGTCGCGGATCTTGTCAATCGTTTTGTTCACTCCGAGATGAGCACCAGACTTTACATTATGAAGTTCCGATATCTTCCTCCTTTGGTACCACTAACTGTGTCTTCACTACTTTTCAATCGGCGCTTATACAGGCTCGTTTAAGAAGTCCATTTTCCACTACCAGGGAGTCCCACTGAACCCACAGAGTTTTAAAAGTAAATCCTTTAGTTGAAATCTATCCCAGCATGGTCTTGGTTGATGTTCTTCTTTAGCTTTTAGCAGTCGTGCTATTTTGCTGTGGTCCACTGCTGATCAAGCTCAAACTTCATTTGCCTAATGCTTACAACTATCCTCGCATGGTCTTCTGGATAAAGCATCTGCATTATTATGCAATCTCCTTGCCCTGTGCTTAAAGTTATATTGTTGCAACTTTTCAAGCCATCTGGCTACCTGTCCTTCAGGCTGTTTCATATTCAAAAGCCATTTAAGTGCTGCATGATCAGTCCATATTAGGAATGCTTGTCAGACAGATCGTACTATTGCCAAAAGCCATTTTTGGGTTACACAGTAGTTACGTTCAGGTTTCGAAAGTGTTCCAATGTAGTATTCGATAAATCGTTCTTCTCCTGCTTGTACTTGCGATAAAACCGCTTCGATGCCGGTGTTACATGCGCTTGTGTCCAATACAAATTTACCCTTTGTTCCTGATATCCCAATATTGGACTGAACGCAAAATCACAGTTATGATCCCAGTTATAATTTGATCGTTCTTCAGTGAGCTTATGTAGAGGTGCAGCTATATTTGCAAATCCTTCGACAAATCTTCTATAATACGTACACAGTCCAAGGAAGCTTCACAGTTCGTGTTTGTCGCAAAGACGAGGCCAGTCTTTAATTCTCTCTGATGACACGACATGCCTAAGAAATTCAACTTTTTGTTGAAAAGGCATTCTTCACTCTAGCAGAAACTTCATGCAGGTTTTGTAGTTGCTCTTCGAAAGGTTTTCCCATTACCATTATATCATCAAAATAGACCAGGCATGTCTTAAAAGTGAGACCTCGTAGAACAACTTCCCCAGGACGCAAGTAGCGGGGGTATTGCATAGTCCGAAGGGCATAACTTTAAACTGATATAAACCACTTCCGGTAGAGAAGGCAGTCTTTTCCTTATCAATGCCTACTTGCCAGCAGCCGCTTGTTGAGGACCAATGAGAACCTGCTAGTGTCGTCAACGTGTCATCAATAATTGTGAGAAGTGGAGAGCTGTCCTTCTTGGTGACGTCATTGAGCCTTCTATAGTCCACGCAGAATCTGGTAGTCCCATCTAAGACAACAGGAGACGACCATGGGCTTGATGACTCTTCAATAATTCCATCATCAAGCATTTTATCCACTAATGTGGCAACCTCTTGCTGCTTGCTGCTTCGTCACTGGTAACCTCCCAGGATGCTGCCGTATGGGGTGAGCACTTCTAGTGTCGATTTCATGTTTTAGGATGTTCGTTCTTCTAGTATGGCTATTTTTCCTTTCAAAGTCTGTGCTCTGCTCTTTGTTCTTCGAAATACAGATGATGCCACGACTTCTGGAAATGTTCTAAAACTTCCTTAGGTGATGTTGAGGATGATACTTCTGACCGCGTTTCGCAAATGGTTTCCCACTGCGCCGGCTCGCAAGTGGCTATTGCATCTCTTTCATTGATTTTGATGGAATTGGATGAAATATTTGCAAGGCAAGTCGTGATGTTGGATAAGTCCAATGCAGTCTCCAAGATCCTTCTCCAATTTCCCAAAAATTATCTGCTCGGTATTTCCGCTTATTTTGACAGTACATGTCGCCACTACTTTAGTCGGTGTGCCATCGTCTGTTTTGGTAAGGATGGGTTCTTCGGTGCCAAACTTCAGAAGGTTAAGTTTGTGGTCAAAAAAGAATCCATGTTGAGATGAGATCCATCCCCACTGTCCCTGCCGCGACTGTATTATCTAAAGCTGTATAGGAAATAATGAAGGAGTTCTTCGAAGGGTTAGATTAGAACTAAAACCGGTTTATAATAACTGAACAAGTAGAAATAAATTAATTGACATAGTTGAAGCGTACAAAAATAATTCAACAAGAGAGTCAAGAGATTTGGCACGGGACAATGAATTAAGTATATTTACGATTTGGAGAATTTAAAAAATATATAAGTTTGTGTCCTATAACTACTGACCAGTGCAGACATTAATTATTAGATGGTGACACGGAGAAAAGAGTCAATTTTTGTAAATGGTTGGTATGTATTGTGTAGGCAAAATCCCAAAATTTTAAAGCATTTTTATGAAGCGAATTTTTCGAATAGGGGTATGTTTAATCGTAAAAACTGTCACTATTGGTCTAGAGAAAATTTATTTATTTCTCATCCCAGAAATCCACAAGTAAAATTTGATATAAATGTTTGGTGTAGCTTAGTAGACAGCCAAGTAATTGGGCCAATTTTTTACGAAGTAACTTTGACAAGCTGCAGATATATAGAATCTATTTTCAACAAGATCAATTTCAAGAAGTGAGATTCTTGTTAGAAAGGCTTTTCCCAGATAGGTGGATATACACAAATGGTCCGATACGTTGGCCCCAAGATCTTCTGATATAACTCCTTTAGACTTTTACTTCTGGGATTATGTTAAGGATGAAGTATATAAAAGAAGACACGAGAACTTAGTCGAACTTTCGGATAGCATAAGATACATGTAGCATGTAGACTCAGTCTATTCATGACAGAACAATTTTAAAAGCGACAAAGCGTGTACTAAAGAATGCCCGAAAATGCATTGAACAAAACGGTTATATATTCCCACATTTACTGTAATTTCTGTACTTTTTCCTACTCTTAATTAAAACTAATTAAAAAAGAAAATAAAAAAAAACTTAAGAAAATCGAGTTTTATTTCAACAATAGTAACACAAGCTAACTTATCTAAAAGATAAATTTTCAACTTTAGGCCAATATTTTATGAATATTAATTTTCCTAATTTATTCGACTAACTTGACCAAAATCAAAATCAAGCGAATATTTCCGATATTTGAAGATTTAGGGTATTGAGGCAAAGGAACTTTCTTGAGAGGGAGACACATTGAAAAAAAACATTTTATGACATAATATGTCAAAAACGGGTGTTCAATTATTATTTCCGTTATCACCATTTTAATCAGCAGGAAACATACTATTAGTTTGCCAATTTAACCAACCCCGTATATAGAATAATAACAGAGTTAGTAATAGTGCCCCCTTAATTTGGTACGCCCTGTATATTGTCTTTTAATTTCAAGGTGTTCCGTGAACAACTCAATTCAATCGTGTTCAGTAAATAGCTGTGGTTTGAATTTGGAATTTGCCATTTCTGAACGCATTTCACTAACTAACGCCTTTACATGGTTGCCACGTTGAGGATTTCTCTTCCTTAAAGACTTTTACGTATTTGGGGAATATCAGTCTTAAATGACGCTATTTGGAAAAACAAATGAATTTAAGACTATAGTGAATTACATAAATTGATAATACGTCATTTAATAAAAAAAACATAATATATCTTTTGAACGCCAACCATTTTTGGAACAACCTGTAATTCTAAACATGCTGAATAAACAGTTGATTGGAACGCATTAGATAATTAACCTCTGAAAGCACTTCACGTAACTATAGTGTTTTATAAAGTGGCCACATCGCGGATCCAACCCCAGTACATCTGAAATTTTTACGTATTTGGGAAACATCGGTATTCAATGTTGTTATTTCGAAAACAACTGAATTTGGAAATATGAATTGTCTCAGCTACAGGTAATTCAATTTAAAGAAAACAATTAGGCATCAGAAATATTCGGAACACCCTGTATATTACTCTTTAATTTATTAATTTAATTTCAAAGGGTTCCTTAATAACCGATTCCAATAGCTGTTGTTTGGAACGCATCCTGTGGCATGCCTAAGCATTTAGAATCATCTCTGACGGCATTTCAGGTATCTACTATCTATGCTGCTTGCTGCTTTAGAGAGTGGCTCATAGAGGATTTGCCCCTAGGACTGGAAGCTGTTTATGCAGCACCCTCTGCACTAGAAAACCCTGAAACTAAGAAAAACAAAAGCCAATATGGCCACCCGACTTGGGACCGAAACTAAATGCTGTAAAAGGTATATTTCGAGTTTTTAATATAAAATATGTTTAAAATTGTGACATTTGTGCACTTGCAGTGAACAATTTATATAAAGCAGGTAATTTAAGGCTGATTTTCATATATATGACTATACACCGACTGTGCGCCTACCATGCTGCGGCCGTCGCGGGCATTCTACTTTCTCACAATAGGACTGGACAGCCGCAGCACGGTCGTATATGTGAAAATGTAAATACGAGCTTCAGTGCGTTTTATATGGAACATACAATTTTTTGATTTACAGTGACAACGACACGGTAAGTGGACGGTAGGGACACGGTAGGTGCACGGTAGGCACACAGTCGGTGCGCAGTCCTATATATGAAACTCAGCCTTTATTGTGCTAATGACAAGGGCATTGCCCTGTGTTCATGAAAATACTCTTAACCCTACTACACCACACTATACTTCCTAATTATTCTACATTAATAAATGCTTGTAGTACCTATAGTAGATAGATAGAAACTGATTGATTACTCTGGTACAAGGTGTGTTTCCACAAATATCTATTATAATTTCACAGCTGATAATAGCTAGTAATATCTAAAATAACTAAAATTTTAATATTCACATACTATCTGCCTGAAGTAAATAAACAAGCACTTAAAGCTTTTATTTTTTGGTTTTATAATAATAATGCTTACTTACATATTTACTTTGACTGCCTTTTGACTCTACATATAATAAGTTTTAGGTATCCGCAGATATTTTTTTTTATTCTTTAGGCTATAGCCGGCCAACATCAGAAGTTTGATTTTAATACGTAGAATACCTAAACACTTTTTATTTGCAGCCTTATTGAATACTGATTAAGGGCAGTAGGGTAGTTTTAAGTATGTGTTTTGATAATTAAAGTTTGTTTAAGCTTTGGTTCAGTCTCTTAGTTCAGGACACGGACTTTTTAATAATTGTGTGTAATAGTGTTGAGTGAATTGAAAACATGGCGTTAACCTGTTGTGTTCCCAAATGTAGAAAAGTGGCATTTTTTCAGTTCCAACCAAGAATACTCGGGGAAGTTTCATTTTTCTATTTTTATAGACAGTGACTAGTCATACACACTGTATTTTAAGAGGCTCTGCCTAACATTACGTGCACAACATATGATATTAATTAATTGTGTGTTTTCTATTTTTTACCTAAAAAATGCTTTGCAATACCGGCTTACTTTACCCCTAGGGTGGTTGTATTGAATTCAATGACTGTCTTGACCGAGTTCTTGGTCTAACGAAGACAATTATTAAAGTATCGACATTTTAGGTGTCTGAACTCCACTAAGGGCTACAAACCACATTATGTGATACAAATTTTAATTTTTGTGATAATAGTTTTTAATATTTGGGTGCAGTACCAAGTATCTTGCCTAATCATCCCACCTATCTATCAAAACCTCAGACATTTAAAAGAGTGCCCCCAAACAAAAAGGCAAAAATGAGAGTACCAGCAAATTGAAGTGTTGTGGTTGTCTTTATTTCTGAAAATTTGTTTATATCAATAGAGCAAATGGGTGCTCTTGTCAACAAAATTGTATATCAAGTCAACTTATGTCTTGAAGTACCTACATGATGTTAATATTTATGCATATCTGGAGACAGTCTAAAAATATCTAAGTAACTATGTATTCTTGTTTTGTTTACATAGTTCGAGATATATATTAAACAAACCACTGTATATTTACAAATCAATAGCCCTAGTCCGCATTTTTTACATCATAGCATATTATAATTGTTAAACTGCTTATTACAATTATTACTAAGTTCCTTTCTGTGATGAGTATGGCTCCGAAACGAACGATTTTTTGTTGTTATTTTGGTAAATGACATTAACTAATAAAAATAATTTAGGTACGTATTTTTTTTAAGTCAAAAAGTAACAAAGCTAGTTTATATGTGAATTAATATGTTTTGCATTGTCAGAGCCTGCTCCCTACCCGCGACGCCATCTTATATTTGGATATCAGGCCTTCTAGTTCAGAGGGTGTTGGCGTAGGTGTTGGAAAGGGCTTTTTTTGGTCTTGGATACTTTTTGGGATAATTATTTATAAGCTGGGCAGCTTTACCAATCTATAGGTAATAAAAAAAAATAGAATATTATTTACTAACTGATTCAAGCTGTGCCTACTAATGAAATAATTGTCTAACTTTTTATTTTCCCATTGGTGTAAAGCTACCATTTATTTTTAATTAAATATTTTTTAGTTTTAAATAGTACTGCATCAACCTGACACTTGGGCCCCTCAGTCCCTGCAAAACAGTTATTGGAAACCTCGTTGGAAACCTTAAGCCGAGTCGTTTTTATTACTCCTCGCTCCGAATTTTTCTCGAATTCAAGATGGAGTGCATTTTTAATCGGGCGATTTCTTACTACGTTAAATTCGATCGAATATGAAGCGGAGATATGCACCGTTTGCGGATAAATTCAATTTCATCAGTTATAGACACGAAGCATTTATTTCCAGTACTTTTAGAAGCAAAACTTCTTTTAGGAGTTGTAAAACAGTATTATTAAGATACTAGCAAAGCCCGTATTTTTCGCACGAGCACGAAATTAGGAAACAACCCGCTACTTTTCTTCATTTTGAATGTTTTTAAAAGAAAAAAATTAATTTGGATCTAAAGTGGCCTTGACCTAAGCAATTTTCTTAAAATCAGTGTAACCAACGAAAACAATTAAAAAGTAGTGTCGAAGGGGTTCTTTTCAAATGTCGAAATGAAATTATTTTTTCTACTACCGTGCGTAAAGTACTAACTTTATGCACGCTACAGTGTGTATAGTGAACTTCTTGCACTTGTGTGTGAAGTAATCGCTTTCATACATTAGTGCATAAGCGTTTGAGTGAGATGATGGTGGCTCATAGGTACCGTGTTCGCCTAGCGTGCGTGAGGTACCGGGTTCGATGCCCGGCGCCTTCTTCAAGAAACTTTCTTCTTCTTAATTTTATTTACTTTTTAATATCGCTTTGTTGACGTTTTAACTTCTGTCATGCGATCTTACGCAAACCCAGTTTATTTTTTTAGAATGTCAATGATGGAAATATCGGGGTAACTTTACGCCTTTGTTGCATAAATAATAGAAAAAGTATTATTGCATATTCCTAAAAATGATAAATATTCCCTTGATCCCATCTCCTTCTATTTGCCCGGATCATAAGGAAAAAAAAAACGTCAGAAAAGCCGGTTATACGGATATGTTATTAATATTGGCTCTTATTATGATGCAAATGGGTTGTCTGTTGGATAGAACTAATATGTCAAATAAAGATAACAATACTCCATTTCCATAGGTACCCATGGTATTTTCAGTCTATTAATGGATATTTGCACTTGTAGACGGAAAGCCAGTGTACGTACCGTGGCTATACTTTCAGATTTTCCGAAGATTTGGGTCCAGTGACCTGTTGCTGTTCCAATTAAAACGATGTCAACAAAAAGAAATACATAAGTTAGGAATAAATACTTACCTCTAAATAAACGGCTGAATCGGGATCGAAAGTGCTATCCACTTCCTTGAAGGTGGCGTTGACGTGGGGAAGCCGATGTAGCCATTCGGCCAACCTCGGCGGGCGGTAAGTGTCGTCTGCACGGGCGCCCATCACGGAAGGGCGACCGGTAGGGGCGGCGGGGGCGCACGCCCCTTACACCATTGCGAAAACGAAATGCGGCGGGGAGGCAGGTGGGAAGGCAAACCAGGGATCTGCAAAGAAAAAAAAATAAACTAAATAATTGATCATCCCCATTTTCCCTCTACATTGTTATTACCATTTCAGTAGCAACGTTGCCCTTTATTAATATTTTTTCTACTAAGGTGCGTTCACTTTCCGCACTAATTTTGGTGCGGAAAGTAGTATTTTTCCGCATTGAGAATGAGTGCGGAAAGTGAAATCGTGACGAAAATAGTTTTGTTGAAATTTAGGCTTGATTTGGACATTTTAATGACTTCAGATGAGGCATTGTAAATCTAGGCCCGCATAAAATGAAATCTAAACTGTGTTAGTTTTAAAATTTAAAAATTCTAGAAAAAGAAGTTTTAAATTTTAAATTTTACCAAAACATGCGAGTTAGCTAGATTTTCAATAGCATAACAAAACGAAACAAAATAACTACGCAAATAACAAATAGCTTTTTCGAAGTTGCTTAAAGACGCCTTTTTTTTCGTTTTTTTAAGTTAAAATGGCAAATTTTTCGACGAAGATTCAATATCTGATGACATTCTTGAAGAGGCGAGTAGTGTCACTATGAGTTTGCTGCTCACCAAGTCAAGAACACGCTATGAAAACGAGCACTCGTTTCAAAAATGGTGCAATGAAAGAAATGTCCATAGTCACAAGGAGGAAGTATTCCTAGAATATTTTTTCCAATCTAAGTAAATGCTGTAAAGCATCAACGCTCTGGTCACGTTATTCAATGCTAAAAACGATTTTGAAAACTACAACGTCTCACGATATTGCAAAAATTTTCAGTTAACTGCTTTTGTAAAGAAAAAGACCATTGGATTGCATCAAAAAATCCAACATTTTCTCATCAGACCAGATTTCATAATTTATGCGTGAGGCTCCTAATAAAACGTATTTAATGATAAAGGTTGTTGCTGTATTTGGTATTGCCGGCGCATGCAGACATGAAGAGTTGAAAAATATAACCTTGGACGACATCGAAGGTAAAGAAACCCTCATAGAGGTGACTCTAAGAATCAACCTTGCACAAAAACGTACAAAAGCCGTACATTTGTTTTGTCTCAAGAAGCAGGGATCGGTGAATATGTACAGATATACAGAGAGTATGTAAACTATCGCTTAGGAAAGTGCAATTCTTAGTCTGTTGGCATAAATTCGTTTGGTAAAATGCCATCTGAAACCGCAGCCTTTTTGGAACTTCCAGATCCTCAATTATATATAGGGCACAGTTTTAGAAGATCTTCGGTCACTCATCTCGCCGATTCACGTGCCAACATTACAGCCATCAAGAGACATGGAGGCTGGAAATCCAGCACTGTAACCAAAGACTACAGAGAGGAGTCGATAGAGAACATAAAGAAAACCTCAAATAACCGCCTCAAAGTGCGCTCCACGACAATTTATAGAACTAGAGCAGCCAACAGTTGAAAGAAGAATGGAGCATGCTGCTTCAAAAGAGGATGCTGCCTCAAAGAAGTCGTTGCGGCTTTTGCTATGAACTACAAGCAAATGCTGACCTGCTATCAACATTCAGAACGCTACTAGCTGCTCATTGCATGTGCATATTGTTAAAAAATTGGAAAAATGAAAAAAAATATTTTTATTTTTTGTTTTTGGTTTATTTTCCACACCCTGGTAGAAAAAAAAAGTTGTACCTAACACGTGTGTAAAGTTCCTTTTCCGCACAAAATAATTACTTCGTTAAAATTTCAAGATTTTTGAGAAGTGACCATTTTCAATGTTTCTAAAAAAATATTTCTAATACAAGGATCGCACTAAATTTATGGAAGTATTGAACTGGAAAAAAATTACAAGCATTTTTAAAATTTGAAAGTTTAAATTCTCAGTGACTATACCTCGTATCAAACTACCTTATGGAGCTTTTAACTTTACGAATATCGCTGTCTCAAAAATGACAATTTTCAAATACGTTTTACTTTGTGCTTTGACACCTCAAATTTGATATCGCTTTTATGCACCAACTTTTATTAGGAAAAAAATAGAAAACTCCCGTAGGATCACCGTACATTAGAGAAAATATGAAGATCTTTAGGAAAAACTCTAATTAACGTTGACAAAAAGAAGGGTAATTACCAAAACTATATTTTCTATGCCTTTCCCCGGAATTGAGTGACACGAAGACAGGAAACCCGCCCGCCGGGATGTTTCCTTTGCGTCATTATCTCGCTTCATCCGTCAATAGAGTCAATATCGAACACCGACGAAAACGTGCAACAGCCTCATTAGACGAGTCGGCTTATACAGTTTTATTAAATGTTTATCTAGGTTGTTTGTTGGCTGTTTTAGTCGAGACAACTAAATGCTGCCTGTCACTTTTACGTAAATTTGAAGAACTTTCTTAGGAATGATAGATTTTTAAATATAAATGTTCGATTTGGGATTATGATCTTTGTTCAGCTTATAATTTTTCAATATTTGTACCTTGTCATACAGCATATTAAATTTGTATTTTTCTGCAAGGATATGTCCTATATTATCTGCTACATTTTCACACTTTGGTTATAAATTCAATTGTTTTCAAGATATTGTGTTTGAAAATTGTCAGTTTGGATAGCTTCACAGGCTTTATAATCCAAACGTCTAAATGTAGAATGAAGCAGATTACGCTATTCCGTATGTTGCTAATCATTTAACCGGCATCGGAAGTTAAAATGTGTGTCCAAAATGTTAATTTTCAAAGGTCTATATTTCGAAAACGATTAGACCCCAAGTGTGGCGTACTGAAATTTTTAGAATTTCACGTAGTTTTTGTTAATGTAGTGATAACATACCTATAGGAAATTTTCTTAAAAAAAAAAATTATTGAATAAATAAAACGTTTGATTTAAACAGCCTCGAGTCCATGTTCGACGTCACCCTGTATATTGTCAAGGACTGGCAACAAATTCATACTCATTATAAATCAAACATTCTTGGACTACCACATCGAGTTTTACTTATCCTGTACTCTATTTAATTTACATTATACACATAATTCTAATAAAAACGAAATTCTAACAACTTTATTAATATACTTTTTTCACCATAAATGGGGAGTGGCATCTGAAACGATTATTATTTGCCCGATGAATCAGCACTAAGATATTTTATGTTTACTCATCAGACGAAAACTCGCTAGAAATAATAATAATAATAATAATAATAATTTAACCTCGAAAACGGTAAAATATGATTAGAACGATAAATTAGTAATACGCGAAATATGCTTCAACTTTCCTTAAAATATGGCAAAAATAGCCTTTCTAAATCGCTATAATCATGACCCTTTTTCGATGTGTAAATGTATTATTTTAACAATAATTTTACACTGCGTTTCAAACCAAGTCACTTAATTAACTAAACACTTTATGTTGTTTTATGTCCAATGGTTCTAAATAATTCTATTATGAACTAAAAAAAATTAATTTCATATTCACATAAGGTATATTTTAACTGACCATGAAACCGTACAGGGAACGGTAATTTCCAGTAACATCATTCGTTTGTCAACATGACAAGATACTTATCACCTGTGAAATGACAACTGAAAACGACGGTCCCCCGTACGGTCGATTGAAATACATTTTTAATAGGTTTATTCTAGCATGAAATTTCGGACGGTTTGAAGTCATCCGGAGTTTGCGCATAGCAATATAAGCGTCGCTTTTATTGCCATGGGCAAACTCCGGATGGCTTCAAACCGTCCGAAATTTCATGCTAGAACAAACCTAATATTATCTATTTCATCATAGGGTGAATGATACGGGCCATTGACTAACGTCCGTTCCTTTGACGAAGATGTAGGCGGAGCGACACTCAATTCTATGGAAACGGGGCGAAGGCCAACAGTGAACTGCCCTTGCCCTATGTTTAATAAATAGGCAGCATTTTTAAAATGATGCAATTTTAATGAACTAAAAATATATCTCAGTGTTAACGTGTCTTGTAAAAGAGCCTTAGATAATGGATTTCTCCTTTAGATCTTTCACTGAAATCATGTCATACTGTCAACGGAGTGAGTCACTTCAACTTTTGATCGTCCTAGTAGGGGGGTTTCCAAAAATTCAACATAATGGTAAAAACACACGTCTTCAGCGTAATATCTTTGGTAATTGTTTACTTTGCGCACTTATTGGCTACCACAATAATAACAATACTGACATATTTTATGTCACTTCCCTTACCATCGCCTACACATTAAACGTTGCGCAAATGTTTCTACTTATCATAAAAAAATCAAAAAGTTTACACACTGCAGTTGTGGTAATTACTATCCTACACCCACACGCACACACACAACGGTCCAAAAGGATCTAGGGAACCTGCCAACATTTCGATGCAAAGGCTCCGGGCATGCGTAATGACGAAGCAAGAATAGGTATAATAAGTGTGGCATTCCCCTCTGCTCGCTACGGGGGCGCAACCGACAAAAACTAATCAAAACTAACCCAACGCATGCCCAAAATGAAGAACAAAACTTTTTGAAGCTTGACTTATTCTTGTTTCGCCATTACGCATGTCCGAAGCCTTATTTGCATCGAAAAGTTAGCAGGTTCCCTAGATCCTTTTGAACCGCTGTGTGTGTGAAGAAAAGTGAAATAATGAGCTTGTGAAAGCGAGATAGTGTAAATCTGGAACAGAACAAATTTGGTGCAGTGTGTAAACTTTGTGATTCTTTCATGACAAGTAGAGATATTTGCGCAACATTTAATGTGTAGGAGATGGCAAGAGAAGTAACATTATTATTGTGGTAGTCGATAAGTGCGCAAAGTAAACAATTACCATATGTTTTTTAACCAAATACTGTAAAACTCAAACTATATTCAACGCACTGTGTATATGTATCTCTATAATTAACCTACCGCTAATGAGTGAGCCTCTTTTTTGGCCACGCCCAACTTTTTGAACCCATTCTCATTATGAAGCACCCTCTTCAAACAAAACCACGTAAGTTTGGCGAACACAGAAAAGAAATACACGATCTTCAAAAAGTCGAACACCAAATCCATTTCGGAAATCGTTGTGGCCCAAATCTACGAGACTGGCACGAAACTAAATAGGCCCATCGCGAATCCCTAAATACTGAACCCGTTTTACAAACGACCCCTTCGTATACTCACTGAATAACAAAAATACTCAATTAAATAAATACAAACTTGGACTAAGGAATAAATTGTTGACAAGTTGGTGTCTATTATTACAAGATCATTTTAGATAGCGTGATATTTGTAAATTGTTGTATTGTTGACGCAGCGTTGTCAAGTATGACTTATTTAGTGGTAATTGGTAATATTTAATCCGCAGATATCCCCAGTAATAGCAGATGGTAAAGCGTAGAGCATTGCTGCAACCCTTGTTTGTCCGCCCTCTATCGATATATTGGCAACCTCTTGCTTGCTTGCTTAAAGGGCAATTTTGGCAGCACATTTGGATGAAACCTCCAGCAAGGAGAGTATTACTCCTGGAGATCTTAGACTCTTACAAAACTAACATTTATATAACTGGCACGTAAGATGGCGGATAAACTTGATGGGACAGACAAAAATTAACCCTCGGGAACATCCGGTACCCCCCACCCGCCCCCCGGCGTAAATAGGGATTTTTTCTGGCTCTAATACAAGAATCTCTGAATGTGGCGATCGCGAGATCCCCCAATGGCTTCTGTCAACAGCGACCAGGCCGCTACACCATGCGATGTTACTTCCCAAGAACGAAACGGAAGTGTTAGCAAACTCTAATGTACCATATGTTTTAAAACTTTGTACGTGACACTGTTGTCAAATATACGATTACACGATTTTTGCCTTCTTCTCTATTACATCAAGATGCGTCGAGAAAAATAGGGTTAAACCAAAAGGCACTAGCTGGAGATTGTTGTATAGTATTTTATGCTATTTCTAGCAACACTCTCGTAGCATCAAGGGTTAAAGTTCACGTGCATCCTCGAAGAACATTATCAGGAATCAGGATCCGACTAACGTCACAGCTTTGTTTCTACATATTGGAAACTGCTCGAAAGGCATTTATAGTGATTGCTGCCAACCGGATGTTTTAAAACGTTTCTGACCTAACCTAGCTTTTGTTTGTTTCATCTTTCTTTGACAGTGTCCGTGACATAGTTGCCAATTTTATGTTTTAACAAACTGTGTTGCCTTTCGCATATTTGCAATATGTGTTGAAGGAAATAATTTTAAACCAGCTCTAGGTTTTCAAGCGTGATTTTTCTATTCATTTAGATCTTAGATTTTTATGGAGTAATTTCACTATTGTTGGCAACGCTGTCGTAGAAGTACGGGTGAAGGTTCACCGGACCAGGAACTTATTGTCCGATTGACGTAAACGGAAACCAAATAAATGACTCGGCAATTCGTTCCAAATTAATCGACTTGGATTGCGACATTAATTTATGATAATTTGATAAAAATACTGAACGACGACGCGACGACGGCGACGTTCTAATATAACGGTTATGGGTTTAGTACCACCAATATGGCACATATGTATTATTGCTTTCATTTCACTTCTGCTATTAACAAGGTATCGATTATGTTAATACATTAATTGTCTGAAACTCATAATAGTGAGCGAACAAAGAAAACCTACTTTTGAAATAATCACTACACATTTGGTACATAAGATAAGTAGACGTCACAGCAACATAGATGAGCGCGCATAACATTGTTGACATACACCATATCTTTATGGTTCAGTGAATTGCTTTCAACTGGTCTTGTAGCCCAGTGGTCAGATGCTGTACGATAAGACACATCGATTCCCGCCGATGTTTTTGAGGTGTAAATATCTTACGCGGCGGTATGAGGGTAAATCTTGGGAAAATGGACGGAAGTGTGTAAGGTAAGGGGATGTGACATCATAACCCATACGCAGCGATTAGTGCGCAGCTACTTCAGCGCTTACTTGTAAAACGTGTTCTTTCTTAGAATATAGACAACCAATTCCAAATAAGTGGTTGCCTGTATTCAGGCGTCACGAAGACGAAATATATTCTTTACGAGGCGAGGGCTGCTCAAATATTTGAAAACGCTATTGAAGCAGTACATTAAATTACACAACCGCTATTGAAGCAATACATTAAATTACGCAACCGATGTCGATATTGGAAGGATATGCTTACACATCAGTGTCTCGAGTACTAGCAGACTCGCTCATTTTTTTATTTGTTTCAATAGTTTTTTTTCTTAATTTGGGTTAGTTTGGGTTAGTTTTGTTTGGTTGCTCCCCGGAGCGAGTGGAAGATATTGCATGAAGTGAAAATGTAAAAATACAAATGTAAACATAACCAACGCATGTGTCTGTCAACAATGTGCTGCGTGCGCAATTCTGAAGCCCTGTAATGTGGTCCAGGCAACGTCTTGTCATAATATAATCATTGTTGATATAGCCCTATTTATCCAAAGTTGGTTATTTATTATACTCCGTGACCTGACAACCTGCTTTCCGAACCCACCTTATTACCGGCACTCCAGTTTCCTGCAATCGCTTTTGACAGCTTTTCTCTTTACCTATCATCTGTCAACACCTATTAGTATAAAAGCAAGCGAAAATATAATAAATTAAAAATAATTTAACAATTATCGCCATCTAGTCGTGTTTTGTTTCACATTATGTTATGTATCGCTTGAAAGTCTTTTTTGTGTAATATACTAATAATAAGGACAATTTTTTCATTGAATACGATATGTTTAGAAGGTAAGAAAAATTAGACAAATATATCAAAAATAGTAGATATGGCAACATCGCATGCTTAAAAACTACTGCGCAGGCTCTGAAGTGAGAAGCACAGCCCGAGGAGAATAAACAAGAGAAAGATGGTTACATTCAACGGACTTTTTCACTGACAGCTGTGTCGTGACGTAACCACGCGACGAAGTTGGCACGAAAGCCCTAAGATACATAATATGGCAAAGACGTACGGGAAAGACTATTTTTCTTGTTTAGAGTATATAAAAATGTGTTTAAACTCAAAATTTTAAATGGATAATAAGATTAAACTAGTTCTTATGAAATTACTGTTTTCTTATAATAAAGAGTGGAAACTATTTTTTTACAAGCTTTTTGTATTTGAATTTAAACAAACTTGGACAAGCCAAAAGTAAATAGAAGTACAAGGATTCGGGGATTATTAAATCTTTTACGAAAAGTACCCTTAGGAGCATGAGTTTATGAGAGAAAAATAGATAAAAATTAAATGAAACCTGACTTAACTCTTTTATACTGTGTGTGCCCAAAAAAATGCATAATTTGGAAAAGCTTAATAATTGCTTCTCAGAATATGTCATTCTATATGGAAGTTAGTGCTTAAAGAAAAAAGACAAATATAAGCTCCAAGTTGATCCATATGAGATACATTCTTCTTCCCTGTTCTGTGGATACATGTACGATCTAGAAAAAACTGATACAAATCTTAAAACTGTTCCTGTTTTTGACACGATTAGTTTATTTAAAAACGATAGATCATAAAAAGAACCTTGTAAAGCTTTCTGATTTGTATTTTATATTGGCATTAAATCTTATGTCAAAAAAGTTCATTTGTAAGAAAATTAGGTTTAACAATTTTCTAGTTTGCCCTACCCATGCTTTTAAATTTATCAAAAAAAAATTTAAATATATATATATATATATATATATTTTTTTTTTTTTTAAATAAACTAGTAGTTAAAAAGATGGTCTACACTCTACACTGTATTATATTTATTTTATACTTTGTGTGTATTAACTATTAAGTAATGCTAATAACATGGATGCTTATGAATGAAAAATTCTTAATATATGATTCGACACTGGCTCTTCCATAGTGTTGTGATTGCTCTATAACATAATATACTTATGATATTCTAACGTGTTAAGCAAGCTTACAATCTAAGGAACTTAAACAATGTATAAATAAGAATTTTTCAGTGTATGTACCTACTTTTTAAAAAATATTGTTTAAACCCGGTTATTTAGGGTAGTGGCACACTGTGTAGTAACTTCTCTCCAATATTAGCTAAAATATTATTATTCCTCCCAGACTTGCTTACATTAAAAAATAATTTAAGTTGTTCGTACCTTATTTAATAAAAAAAAAATTAATAAAAACACTACACTAAAAAATACTCTACAAAACAGGCACTTTGGTCTCTGCTATAATGCTTAACTTATGGGATGTTCTATAGGATCAAAGAAAGAATCTAATAAATATCAATTTTCTCAATGTTCAAAGCACCAAAACACAACTATCAATGGTTTTAAAACATCCAAAAGTATCAATAAAAAGTTAAAAACACAACGAAAGCATAGAAGATACAATGACAGTAGTGGCGAAACCATTCGTGTGGATGAGGGGACCGCGGGGCACGTGGCGATAGTATGTGAATAGGCTCTTATGGGAAGTAACAATCGTTCTCTAGTTTATCATTCTTGATTACAGCCTATACAAAAGTTTTGTCCGATTAGACTATGAAACCCAACTGAACAGCTGTGTCTAATTGATCGGGTAGCGCATATTGTTTGCCTCCGCGTTATAGAACCAGTCGTAAATACTGCCACGCGATCGGTCACATAAACAAATCTGATCATTTGTGGCGGGCGACGCCTAGTCGGTGTCCCACAGAATTGATCCCTGCAATATCTTACTGCCGTCTTCCGACTGAATTAATTTCAAATGCACTAACATAACCAGTAATCTGTATGAATGGTAGTTAGCTGTTATATGCGGTCCATGTCGTACTGCTGGTGTCAGTTGGGAATGCAAATATTTTTTAACGTTTTTTTTTCTTGATTTTGGGTAGGCCTTCGGTTAGTTTTGTTTGGTTGCGTCCCCGGAACGAGCAGAGGCCCATGCGTGAAGTGAAGTATTAGTGGAATAAAAATTTGCTAAATATGAATCCATGCATGAAATATAAAATACCACTAACCTGTAGGTCCTCCACCAAAGGCAAAATGCACCTAAACTATCAGGTGGCGATATATGATTCAGCTCCTGTAACGCGGAGGCAAACTAAATACGCGATCGAGTATCATCGGATCTGAATCCGTGAAGAATCTAACTTATGACGTCAGATTATGCACAATATTCTGGCCGGATGAACTATATACATGCCTACTAAGATAAAACTGTCGTTGTTATTAAAAAATAAGGCCTAACTCTATTTATCGATATATCGAAGTTTGGGTTACTGATATACATTTATATCATTATCCGATAAGTGACTTTGGATATTGCCTACCCTTAATCCTGGTAATTTGTTTCTATGCTAAGTTTTTCGCATTGAATCATTTAAACACGAAAAAAAAACAGCGAAAGCCCGTCATTCGACACCACATTTACACTTAAATGAATTCCATCTGGTCCCGAAGGACACGAATCTGAAGTGCCTCTGGAATCGGGTTAGGTGTAGAGCTGGACTGATATCGAAGAACGCGGCTCAAAAAAGGCCAATTTCGAGTTATGTTACCGAACAAAAACTGCTCGACTTTAAGCACGTCTGGTGCGAGTTCATTTAAATAATCGCAACAAAGGGTGGAAAATTTAACACTATGTTTATTTTAAATATCGATATATTGGAATTTCCAAACAAATGCATATACATTTCTAAATTTTTGAAGTTAAACTTCTTTAGGCGCGCTGCGCTGTACCTGGGGAATAACCAAGAATTACAAGATATGTGATATGGGGAACGTCATTGAAAGTAGAGAGAGAGAATTTTGACAACGGCATGTTCAGAATTCATCTTTTATCTTCGTCTCTTCCACGTCATTTGCGCCGAAGTCGCCTATCTTTTTTTGCCAGGAATCGATCGTTGAACGGACCAGGTTTCATGTATAGTATGTTCTACCATTCGTGTCAGCGAATGTGCATAAACTGGTGTGTGATTCACAGTCACACTAATATTTTTTATGCATCGAGGCATTTTTTAAATCTATCTCTGATTTTCAATATCGTTCATAGTGCGCGAACATAATACTTTATTTTATTCATGATCACCTGATTCAAAATATATGATGTTCTTAAGTAACTAGGACTTTTATTTTATATGTTGCTTCAGTATCTTAAAGAACCTTAAACTAACTAATGCAATTAAAGCATGAATTAAAGAGGCAGAGCACAGAACAAATTATTCTAAGGCAAGAGTAAATGTGTGTTACAATATTAAACATCGATACTTTGCCCATCCCTACTCAAGACTTATATGCTTCATTTACATTGACGTTGAATGAATTATGGTTTACATCTGGCGTTCTTTTTCGGCCGCAAGAAGGGTCTCTGTGTTTTTCTAAAGAAACGGTTAGAAAGACGGGCGCCTTTTTTATTGAGCGTTATGATTTGTAAAAAAAGAAAGGGATACTCATTGTTTTTTTTTAATTCTATTTCCGAGAATGTTTTAATAAGTAGTAAATCTGAAAGCCCATGAATATAAGAAGATATACTGTGTGTATAATAGGAAAAATGAAGCAAGTCCCGAAATACTGAAATCATTTAATCAGCAAACGTAACGCACAACCACGCACAATGTCTTTTGAAATAGCAAATGAAAAAGCGTATTTTTGTTGCAGTACAGATACTCCTTAGGTGAACAATAGTATATTATTTTATATGGAGGAAAAGTAACTTTTCCTCCAAATAAAATATGCTATTTTTTTCTTCAAATGTCGACAAATTAATGCAAAAACGTCTCTTTTTAATAGTAATAATAATTATTATTAAAGATAAGTGTGTTCTCAAGGCGGCTTAGACCGGTGTCGGTGAATAGGCACAAGTTGTTGCTATAGTAATGTAACATAAAGCTGTCAGTGGACACTGTCAACAATAATATTTTTTTTAAGATTGCGTCTCCGATTGCGTTTTAATTCCCGTATTGATAAGCAGTTATTGAGTAAGTTCGATTAAATAATAACCAATTTGTTCCTAAATTAGTGTTTTTTAGAAATGCAGTCACAAATTGGGTGATAAATACAAATTTTAGTTTAATAAATCTTGAGTTGTTGACGATTATTTTGTTGTTTGTTTGTATTGTATCTATGTTGCTATGACAACACTTTTACCTCCGCCGGCGGAAAAGTGAGAAGTAAAGTTCCGGTGGAGGAAAAACGAAACTTCACGGCCGCCTACACAGTCGAGTAATGACGGATTTACTGACGTTTGAAGAAAAAATATTTTCCGCTGCATGGTCTTAGGGTTGGCCTGTCCGATTCTCGATCTGGTACCTTTAGACTTTTTTTTTTGGGAGTTAGGTATCTAAAAACTCGAAAACAGCAATAAAAATTGCAATTTTTCAATTTCAACTGGGAGATCAGTCTAATAGAGCCTCGCAATTTGTCTAGATAATGCCAACTTAGCCCAGACAATTCATTTTATTAGAAAATTGCCATATGCAAATGTGCTTGAATGTAGGGCGCGCTAGATTTTAAACTAGGACACTTTACCAATTTAACATAAGATATTTATTTAATGATAATAATAATAAATTAAAATATAATACTAGATTATATTGTTATTTTTTAATCAAAACGACGCATATTTCAATTGAATTTAAATTTTCTTACTCAAATTATTATCAACAATTTTAAAAAAAATTATACAGGTCACAAATTGGTGCTCCAAGGATGTAACGTTATTAGCGTTTTTAATAGATCGAAGAAAATTGGCAATGAAATGAAATCGCCTTAATTGCTTTCACAACACTTCCTTTATTGAAGATTTTAGTTTGAATTTTAGTGAAATTATTCATACTAAATCTATCGAGGATGGAACAAATAATATATTCTATGGAACATAACAATGTATAAAAAGCCCCTAGCCCGAAATAAAAACCTTATCGCATGTGAACATGTACGAGCATCATGTTTTTGCATATTATTATAATTAACTAATGAACACGATGCTATTACCTGACTAAGTAATTGGATAAAAATATCTGTGTTGTAAGTACATCGCAAAAATTATGTAATAAAATTGATGTACGGCGTAGTGGCATAAAAATATTATCACCCCAAGAGAAAACTGTTATCTCCTAGTATCCATTTTTTTAAATTGTAAAAATCAAACAAACTGAAGCTAGAATTGGACAATTTTCAACTAAAACGATTCTCCTTTTCCGTAAATCGGATATTTTTAGGAGGTAAGGGGTTTTAAACATAATTTAAGATGAGTTACATAGCTAAAATTATAACTAAAATTGTTTCGCTCGTGAAAGACGGCTTTCACTCGAACCTCAATTCAAAACTTTTACAAATAATTAGGAATTTTTAATTCCATAATTAGGATTTTTTAACTTGCTTTTGTCTTTGACCTTGAACCGCGACCTTGTATTTCGTTCAGACCACAAATTTGTACACACAATTAAGATTTTTGACGATCTTACGCGACGGTATGAGGGCAAATCTCGGCAAATGGGATTGAAATGTGCAAACGGCTGTTACATCATAACCAAGCGCAGTGATTTTACGAGGGCTGCTCAAATATTTGTGCATGTCGATATAGGATATGTTTACACATCAGTGTCTCGAGTACTAGCAGACCCGCTCATTTTCTGTTTTTATCTGTTGTTGGCCTTGACCTTGAAATGTTGTAAAATCGAGAAATTTTTTTCACGTTGATGCCCTTATCCTTGACCCTAAATTTTGGGCGACACAAAAATGAACACTCCGCTTTTTCAGAGATGTGCAGTGAACTGGTATTTTTGGACATTTGACAGCCAGCAGGGCAATCAATTTGAGCATCTATTTTAATAGTATTTTTATATTGTTACTGTTTTAATAGATAGGTATACCTAACCACATAATAGATATTTAAATTAGATTTTTAATTATAAGAGTTATGGATTGTTAATAAGATAAAAATGTAAGTTCCTTATTACTGCTACTAGTTACCATATCCCATCACACACTATATCCACATTGCCTCCTTTTGGCTTTGCAGTGATCAAATGCCGGATAAGATCATCCGGCATCGGATATCCGATCGCAAGGTACGTAACATTATATGAAAGCTTTCACACGTTTGTCCGACAGTCGGAAATCGGAAACGCGCTGGATAAACATCGGACGAAACCTCACCATCGTCCGATGCCGGATATCCGGTGCTAGACACATCGAAGGGGTACGAAAGCAAATTAGAGTTACAGGCGGCTAGCGCCACGGATTCCACTTTGGCTTTGACATTGTACGCATGCGCCTATCAACATCTAAATAACAAGTTGCGATCCATCAGCCCTAAATAACAAGTTGCGATCCGTCAGCCGGGGTTTTATTATGGCTTTGCATGGCCCTCCGCTCGCTTTGCTCGCTACGGGGGCTCAATCAACAAGAACTAGCCAAGTGCTAACCAAAACTAGCCCAAAATTAAGAAAAAAAGGTAAATTAATAAAAAATAATAAACAAAACATCTGTTGCGACCGACGGGAATCGAACCCGTTGCGCAGGAATGACAAACAAGCACCCTGACCCCTACACCACCGAGACGTTGTAGAAATTTTGCTAGAACGTAGATACATGATGCCTGATAAATGCCAATGACAAAAAACAAGTGATTGTGTACAATGTCAAAGCCAAAGTGGAATCCGTGCCGCTAGTTGCTTTACTTATACCTACTAGACGCTAGCGAGACGCAAGTCACGGAAAATCTTGACCAAGAATGTTTACATTTGAGATGTCATACTTCACTTTTCGCATGGCACTCCGCTCGCTTCGCTCGCTACGGGGGCTCAAGGGAAGGAAACTAACCAAGTGCTAACCCAAGGATACCCAAAATCAAGAAAAAACTGTTTAGAATTAAAAAAAAACAGCGGGGTTCTTCTACTTATACACGTACCCGATTTTTTGTCTCCGGCAGTCATCCGACAGAAGCGAAAGGGTTTAATCGTGTTTTCGTAACACGATTAAACCCTTTGGCGGAAAAAATTGAATTAGACTACCGAGCAGTTAATAAACTTGGTGGAGGCTAGGCCCGTCTTGTGGGACAAGACGCTAATTTGTTATGCAGCTCATCAAAGGAAGAAATTGACATACGAAAATAATTAGAAAACTTCTCCCCGTTTTCTCGCAGGTCTTCAAACAATGTATAAAAAGTTCCTAGCTGTTCTCTTTTTAAATTAATTGAATGCACCCAATAAATCCTTTGAATTCCCTTTTTATGGCGAATCTGCGATATAGAATCGCTAGTATGCGTTGTTAATCCATGGTGCACAGAACAAACGAAACTAAAACACTCTTCAATAATAAAAAATATTCAAACCGGGTGCTAAACGGAGAGGTGTAAAAATTAGAAATCATCGGATACCCGACGTCGGATATCCGATGTCGGATTCGTGTGAAACGAAGCCCGAAACGAAGGGTGTGCTTTGGTGCGGCATCGGCACCCCAGATGTGTGAGCAATATTTTAAGCACTGCTTATTTACGCTATTGTTTTTTATTGCGAAATAGCGCACCAAGCTTCTGCGAGGCTTATTTTGCGATGTTAGCAACGTGATCACGCCAGGATACATTGCTATTGACCGAGACATCCAGTAGTCCGATTTCCGAGGATGAAGGGATGGTCGACCCTGCCATAATGATGTCAGGGGCCGCTGTATTGGTTTATTGGCTTTCTTGGTAAACGTGGCTGCTTTGGTTTGTGCTGCATTGAACTGGACCAAATTTCTGTCGCCCCAAGTTCGAACTTTCTCCAGATCTTGATTAGTTGTTCTAATCTGCTCATGGTTGCGGTGATAAGTCTCAGTCGCTGGTACAAGTTTTTCTAATCAAATTAGGAGACAAGGATACTGCAAAACTGTAAACCGGATTATTGGTTTCGGTCAGCAGATTATTAATATAGATGAGGAACAGAGTTGATGAAAGTATTGCGCCCTGAGGCACACCCGCGTTAATGCTGAATGTGTCCATCAACTGCAACGTGTTATTGTTGTCCATAAAGAAGCTGGCGAGAGAGGCTGTCAGAGCTTGTTGAGTAATCCGTCATGCCAAACTCTGCCGAATGCCTTCGAAATATCCAACGCAATCGCCCGAGATTCTCCGTAGTTCTGAATTGCCCTATTCCTCCATATAAGGTTACATTGTTCCAATCCTTCTATATGGAATGGAGTCGTGGACAACGAACAAAGATAACTTAAAAAGGCTCCAGGCTTTCGAAATGTGGGTGTATAGACGGATACTTAGGGTTTCTTGGACGGAACGAGTAACAAACACAGATATACTAAGACAAGTGGGCAAAAAAGCAGAGAGTGTCCACTGATACTGTAAAAACAAGAAAAGTTGCTTACCTGAGTCTCGTTATGCGCGGCGAAAAGTATCACACGCGACAACTAATAATACAAGGAAAAATACAGGGCAAACGAAGCGCGGGGAGAAGCCGCACTTCCTTGCTAAAGAATTTGAGAGAGTGGAATCACTGTACATCAATAGAATTATTCCGAGTAGCCGCATCCAGAGCAAGAATCGTCATGATTATAGCCAACCTTCTGAGAGGAGACGGCACGTAAAGAAGAAGATATATGAATGACATAGGAAAATACCAATACCTCCTGTCAAGCTCTTTTTGCGAAAGCCGTATTAGTTATTGCTAATTAATCTGTTGGTCTCGAGGTACGTGAGTAGTTGCTGACTGTACGTTTCATGGCTTTGGAGATTATTGGAAGCAAGGTAATTGGGCGATAGTTTGATGGGTGTTAGTTCGTTGGCGCAGTTCTTTAACACGATGACAGGTATTCCGTCCGGTCTGATGCCTTTTGCGTATCTAGTTCTTGAGGATTTTACGAATATCACGGTCATGACACTTAACTTCTGCCATGGTAGTGTTGATGTTCAATATGGTGGGAAGAGCCTTGTCATGGAAGACGTTTAAGGTAGAGTGCGATGAGAACATTTTGCCGAGCATGTTTGCTTTTTCCTTGGCTGTAGTCGCCGTGATCATCTGTCAAAGGTGGGGGAGACCTTTTTGTAAAGTTATTACTTACTGCCTTTGCTACCGACCAGAAATTCGTGGAGCCAACTTACTATCTTTGCTATTGACCAGAAATTCCTGGAGCCACTGGGGCATTGCAAAAGTTTATTCTTGATGCTTTGATTGTGTTTTTCCATAGTTTGGTCAATGACACGCTTGCATTCGTCGGTTCGACAAAATAATTGCGATTTTCAGCGGTCTGGTTTTGCTGCCAGTACTTGTAGGCTTGCTGTTTCCTACCTACAGCTCTTGCGCATCTTCTGTCGATTCAGTGCTTTCTTTTTGACGGTAACTTGATGGAATTTGGAATGTATGCTTTTATTCCTGAGGAGATTACTTGCGTAATTTCTTCGCAGCAGATTGACGGGTCGTTAGTGTCATAGCAGACGAGCGAGACAAGGAAAATCTGGGTAGAACTATTTTAGATCGTCCCACTTTGTACGATTGTCATGCCAGATTTTACGAAGCAATGGCGGATTATTCTATAGGAATGGCAGTTTACAAACCGTTGTAATAAGTTTGTGGTCGGAGGTACCTAATGACGGGCGAACTGCAATTAAGTACTGGTCAGGATTTGTGATTAGAAAAGGATCCAGGAGGGCGGCAAATTCGCCCCTCTCTGAGATCCGAGTGGTTCGCCTACAAGTTGAGTAAGTACGCAGCCGATGACAAATGCTTCAGCTTCTCTACCTTCGTTGTCGGTTTTGTTGTGATGTTTGAGACAGTTGGTGTTGTGGGCATGGAAATCTCCCAAAAGAATTGTTTTTGAATTGGGGTGATCGACCTGTATTGAATCAAAAGTGGTAGCTAGTGTTGTAAAAAAGCTTTTGTAGGCTCTAGTATATAAAAGGATCAAGATGAGGGGCGGCTATGCTGTTATATAACAATAATTTGGTGCTGAATGATAATTGATTTCCTACGCTCGCAATGAAGTTAATTTTCTTTGAGAATTTACAGGTTGCATAATCAGCACGCTGATAGTTTAGATTTGAATCAAATATGATTCCCAAGTATTTTATTTGGTTTTCCTGCATGATTCTGTTGATAACTATTATATCATCAAAATTGACAGTTTTTAAACTGTAATTTTTACCAAATAAACAAAACTTTGACTTGCACCAGTTTGTTGTTACAAAGCCATTTGAATAAGTTCTCTAAATCAGTGGCGGCTCGTGAATGTATGAAATGGGAGGGCACGGGGGGAGAAGGAATTTTAGCGCTTCCACCGCAGGCGCCGCCGGAGGTGAACCCGGCGAAGAGGGAAAATTGTGGGGGTGCCACGCCCAATTTTTACCCAAAAGTCGGTAAAAATCATTAAAAAAAACAAGGATTCGGCCCTCTCTTGAATGGCAAATTGTGTTCTCTGCATACTTCATTGCAGCAAACGCGTGAATCACTTTGATGTTTATCTAAAACCGAATCAATATTTCTGCTATAAACTACTAGTTCTAAAAACACCCTTTTGTTAACAGAATCATTCTTTTCATTATGTCCACACACAAGACGCAATATTTACATTTCCTAATAATTAAAAACTCACCAGATTGTGTTTATGCTTTGAATTATTTTCATGTTTTTTAAATTTAGAGGCCTGTTTTTTAAAATATATGCCACTGGAAAACACTAAACAAAAAAATGGTTGAAAGTATACGGAATTATGTACTAAGTTTATCATAGAACATATTCATTCAACTAATGCTTAACTAAGTATAATTAAAAGAAACGCGCCAGCATCGTCACTAATTATTTCTCTAATGGCAACATTTCAATAAAAAAAAAATCTAAAAAACTCACCTGCCTCGGCTCCCTATCAAACGCTGGACTCTACGAGTAAACCGTAGTAGGTAAACGCAAGCATAGGCGCAAGTATTGCAAATTATTACTAAATTAAGCTAGAAAGTGTGGATCTGAATAGCGCACGGATGGGCCTGGACTTGTCTTGATTTTACGACTATTTGCATGACGAAAATACATTTAACGCTAGTGCTCGGCGCTCTAGCCGAGCACCAGCGTGCCTGCGCTGCGCAGATTCAGACTAGACGCTCAGCGTTTCGATCGTCGCCGTCGTAGCCACGATTTCACTCTTATAAACAATGTATTCTGCGGCCAGTGGAGATTCAACAATATGTAAATTCGCAAATTATAGTTAGTTTTTGTTAAATTGTATGTAGGGAAGGAGATTTTACTTTTCTATTTATTTTCACATGCAGTGCGTGCGCGCATCATTGAGAAACCGCCCTTGATCTAAAAAAAAACATTCATAACCCGGTGCATATGACTTAAATCTGTTTCCGCCAAGTAAATCAACGTATCGTCAGCAATTAGTTCGACTAACCCATTTGCACCTCCGACAATGTCGTTGACATACAATAAAAACAACAGACGACCCAGTACGGTTCCCTGCGGCACTCCATGAATAACAACACTTAATGCATCGAACATATAGAATCTAAAAATACTGCTAAAACATAATTACCATTATCTAATTCTCTTTGAAAAGTATCACAAAGATAAACAACATCAGACTCATACGAGTGACGTTCACGGAAATCGAACTAGAATGTTATTTCTAACGCAAAATCCTAAATTCGTCCCCGATTAATAATACCCATTGAAATCGACGCACGATTGGAAATAAAAAAGCCTTCAAAAGCAAATTGCGAATTAAATTTTCATTATAATTTTCCAAGCGACCTGCCAATCATTTCCACCTGGCGACCGGGCGGGGTCGTGAAAACGGAAAATCGAATTAGCGGCGATGAAATTATAATAATTGAAAACGTAAATTAAATTTTGACGTGGAAAAGGCCGCACAAAATATGGGGAAATCTATGAGGCCAAATTATTTCGAGAACTTGGGTTAAGGATTACAAAGGGTGGATTATTATATGAGTATATTGAGACGTAAAGTTATATTCCTTTTCGAAAGATATCATAATAAATACGCAATCGAGGGGTCAAATTTAAATTGTTGGGAAAAGTGACAAATAAACCTCCATGCGAAAGCCAGAGTTACTATAATATCAAGAATCGGTGCCCTGACATTCAAGGTAAGGGCATAAATTATTATAGAGATTGGCGACATTGTCAAACAAATACGGTATGAAAAAGGCATATATCGAACATTGCCCCTTCCCAAGAACGTTAAATAGTTAATATTCTTGGCCCATCGCTACTCAAGATTGGCAGAGGATAAAGCAGTTTTCATATTCACCCCGTATAATGCCGCACGCTTAATTAAACGTCTAATAGAATTAAAGAGACGTTCATAAAATCCTTACAATCCATTAGCTGATTAAACCCTGGAAGTTCATTAGACAGGAGCCGCGACACTTTAAATTAGAGTGTTCCGTCACGCGAGTGCAACTGTTTTCACGATCTTCCAATTTTGTACATTCTTGACAGCATTATCGTATATTTTGTATATCGCACGCACAGTTTCCAAAACAGAAAATAAGAGGTGGGGTCTAAATTTTAAGCGAATCCAGTTAGGAGCTTGCAAGAATAACCCTCATACAAAAAATGTTTCAGCTCGTGAGATTTTCGTTGACTTAAAAAAAGTGTTTCTATGAAGATACTTAGTTTACAAGGTGATGAAACAACATGTTAAAAAAAACATTAACTTATTCTATTATTTTCCATTACTATTTTCATTGAAAATTCAAGATAGATTTTGACAAAATTTTAGTACATTTTGTATAACTCGTACATTCCATTGTATGGAATATAGAGGTTACAAAACAGAAACTATAAGGTGGGATCAAAATGTTGAGCATATATGCAAGATTTGGCTAGACACATAAGGGGTAGTCTCGTCTCAAACACTATGCAAATATTTCACGGTGTGATTCTGTTGTTGACTTTACTTGGTTTACATGATATCTAGTGATACGGAGTGGATGCTGCTTCTTACTCCACCACAAAGGGGGACATAACACTTGGGTTATGTCCTGGAGAACCGCGTACGTAACTGGTTCTAGTGAAATGTTCGAAGGACCACAGCCATAGGCTGAATTTATTGTCTCAGGAAAAGTTACATTAATCCACATTAAACACAAAAGTTAAAATTTGATTAATGTTAATGTTAATTAATACAAATGAAACGTCTATGTGCAAAAGAAAATTTAAGGATTGCTATGAGGTGGTCAAATGTTTATACTAAAATCTACTCTTAGTCCGACACACTTAGTGTCAAATATCTACACCAATGCTTTGACTTCCAAAACTTCTTCCAACTTTCGCGATACCAGTTAAGTAAAAACAAAGCAAGAGAGAGAACTTCAACAGAATATTTTAGGCAAGGGGTCTTTCACTACTGGCATTACATGTACATTTTCTTGGCAGTCGCACGCAGTCCCAGGGCAGTCAACTAGTAATTAGTGGCAGTCATAGGCAGTCGTCTTAACATTCACTGGTAGTCCCTGGGCATTCTTTCGCAGTCGCAGCAGTCCTAAGGCATTCCCTAACAAATCAGTAGCAGTCGGCGGCAGTCGCTTGGAATTTAGCAGGCGATCAGCAAGTTTTGTTACAAGGAATGGTCAAGAACCACGTAACGCAAGGGCCTCGGCAGCCAATAGGCCCTGTTGGCTGCTGAGCAGGGTGTTTATTTCTTTTGCTGTAGGCAAGTAAGCAGTATTGCAGTTTGCGCGCCATTCCATTGTCTATTAGGCTAATTATTTGGTGATGGTTGTGAATGACGTGTGACCATTTTTTGAGTTTATATTGAGATTTTGTTAGTACGCTTTTGACGTTAAAAATATAACTTATACGTATTTGGACGGTAGGTAACAACTTTATTTTTCCGCGCGAAAAATGAAATACTCGCCATGGAGTAAATATTATGAAAACAACAGACATTCTTTCAATCAAAAGCATAAAAATAGTTATAAAAAAGCTAAAGATGACGCATTGTGTGACATAAGTGAGTTGGGAGTTAGTCTAGGACATGAAGGTGAACTGCATGCATCATCCACTGTATCTTTTCCACCTACTACCGAGCCTGCTACCCGATTTTCCGAAGAACCAGTCATTAAACCATTTGAAGAAAATATTGCAATAGAACCAAATATTGAAGGTCATGATGATGTACCGGGTGTTTCACTATAAATGGAACCCCCCTTTAACTTTCTCAATTGACGTTTTAGAAAAAAACGTCAAATACAAAAAATAAAGGTTATGATGTGAAGTTTTTGTGGCAAAGCACAGTTGTATACAGGGTGTTCCACAAAGGCGGGATAAAACAAAGCTTTATTTTTTTAAATGGGACACCCTATATATTATTGCATATTTGGATTTTACGGAGAATTCTAGACATATTTCATAAATAATGTCCTATACCTATCTGTTACTGTTTTTGAAATATTGACAGTTGAAAATCGACCATTTACCAAGTTTGACAGCCTGTAAAATCTAAACGGCTAAAGATAGAGCAAAATGGTTTGCACTTTCGTATCTTGGTTTTTCATAAGTTTTCGTTTGACAGTAATTTTTTATTTAACCAGAGGTTAAGAAATTCCGGTTAAATTTAACCTCTGGTTAAATCTAAAATTAGTGTCGAACGATAGCTTATGAAAAACCAAGATAGGAAAGTGCAAACCATTTTGTTCTATCTTTAGCCGTTTAGATTTTACAGGCTGTCAAACTTGGTAAATGGTCGATTTTCAACTGTCAATATTTAAAAAACAGTAACAGATAGGTATAGGACATTATTTATGAAATATGTCTAGAATTCTTCGCAAAATTCAAATATGCAATAATATATAGGGTGTTCCATTTAAAAAAATAAAACTTTGTTAAATCCTGAATTTGTGGAACACCCTGTATACAACCGTCCTATGCCACAAAAAACTTCACATCATACCCTTAAATTTTTGTATTTGACGTTTTTTTTCTAAAACGTCAATTGAGAAAGTTAAAGGGGGGTTCCATTTCTAGTGAAACACCCGGTACAGGGTAACTTAAATTCAAATAATATGTATGGCTAACTCGAAAACCGTAAGAGATACAGTGTCGCCTGAGCTTATTTAAAAATGGATTTCAAATCGGATTGCGTTTATGCATTGCCACTTTTTCCGCTCTATCCAATGGTGATATTCAGTTTGAAATCCGACGTTTCGTCTTCAAGGGGTCATCATCAACTTCCTTTTTTAAATACGATTTTTTTTATCGTTTTTCAGATGATATTGGCGCTATTAGGTAAAATGAATATGTGTTTTTATTATTTTTTTTTATTTTTATTTTTTTTTTCAAATTACTTATTTTGCTTTGACGTAAATTTAAATAGTTTGTTACATTTGAAATTTTTACATTCTATAAAAATATTTTATTTTGTTTTTTTGTGTTAAGTGGAAAATTAAGACCTTTATTTTCGATAAAAATAAAATATAGTAAAATTAAATAAACAAGTTCATTTATTTTTTACCCCAAAGGAAAATAAATAACTAAAAAAAAGATAAATATAAAATTAAAAAAAAACAAAAAAAAAATAAAAACACATATTCATATTTATAACACCAATGTCATTTGAAAAACGCTAAAAAAATTAAAGTTCGTATTTAACAAAAAAAGCTAATGAAGATGAAACGACGGATTCCAAACTGAATACCACCATTGGATAGAGCTGAAAAAGTGGCAATGCAAAAGTGCAATTCAATTTGAAATCCGTTTTTAAATAAGGTCAGGAAAGAAATAAAGCGAGTTTTCAATATTTCGAAATATATCCGAAAATATTCGGAATTTTAAAATTTTCTAAACGGCATATTGTTAGACACCTAAATGCGCAATTTTACCCTAATTTGACGGACCTGTAGCTCTTACGGTTCTCGAGTTCCCTATACATAGACTCGAATTCGAGTTACCCTGTTGAAATTTGGATATTGATAGTTTAACTGTTTGCATGTAGTACTTTATGTTGGTATTTTCTTAAAAGCATCATGGTAGGCTCTCTAGTGACAGACATCATTTCAGATGTAAGTCATTAAGTACACCAAGCAAATGTAGAACTTCTGAAAAAAACTGCCAAACAAAAAAAACGAAACAAAAATTTAAATTCTAAAAAAGAAAAATAGAGACAGAAGCAGTGAGGAAAGTTCTGAAGATTTTACCACAGTTGAACCGTTAAGTGAATTTGAAAATGAATAATTTTCAGATGTTGAGTTAACATAAAATCAAAACACTACTACTTGTAATACCATAAAACAAGAAGAGTACTATGCTGGTGTATTTTACGATGATTCCTAGTATATTGGCCGTATTGTCGAAATTTTACCAAGCAATAAATATAAAATTAAATTTCTTAAGAAAGAACTTGACGACTTCATATGGTAAAAGATGGTATTCAGATTGTAAAATAAAAAATTATTTTGTATGGACCAATTAATATTGGTGGAATCTATCCCTTTAAACTGAAACGCCACGAACAAATGGAACTTAATACTATAGGAAAATACAAAACCTTAAAAAGAGTGTCTAATTACTTTTTAAAATATAAATGTACTGGATTATAAAATTTGTACAACCATTATTTGCCGTTACGTCATAGCTTGGCATCTCTCTTTACACCATGAACGTATTTTCTACATCAATGGTAAAATCTTGGGTAAAATGTCATTTGACAGGTATCGACTAGTGTCAAATGTGGTGTCAAACGACGGATTTTCTTTAAACCGCGGAATAAATCATTTTTAAAATGAATCGTCGGTTTAATGAGAAGGAGCGGGCTCTTATTTTCAAACTTATTAATTATTTTACTCGAGAAAGAGATGTTGGTTAATCGCTAAAATTTTTATAACGTCACTAACCGTGACGTAAGGGCAAATAATAGTTGTACAATCTACATGTTATAATTATATTTTTTAAGAGGACATTGCAAGAATTTTTATATTATATTTTTTAATGGGTTATTTTAAGAATTTTTATATTTTATGCAGGGTGTTATATATTCGAAGCGAAGTCGGTATGAGGATCCCATAACCATGGGTGATACAGTGGTTAGCAAATGGAGACAAGTAAATCCGGCATTCTAAATACCTAATAATTATACGAAATATTACACCTGCTTATTTTCAAAAATTTCCATTATTTTCGATAAATGGGGTATTTAAATATACGAACTTGGTTGCTTAGATTATTCCTGATTTTAATTTGTTCCTACTCATTTAGTTTTTTAATAATACCTAAAAATTTCGCTAAAACACAAATAAAAAGAAATGGGAGAACACCAGGGCCTTGACCAAGGCATAAAGAGATAATTATTTATGGTACTTTCTTTTGTTGACAATTCCTAGTAGACTTGAAAAGTATTCGGCAGTCGCAAGCAGTCTTAGGCAGCTACAAGCAGTTCCTAAACATTTTAGGCAGTCTCTAGCAGCCTATAAAATTTTACGGCAGTCCCTAAAGTCACTGGGCATTCCCTGGCAGTCGCGCTTAAAGTGATATTTTGGCATTACATGTACATCTTTTTTTAAAGTGAGAGACCCCTTGATTTTAGGGCTTCAGAGATGCGACTTTAGAGCGTAATATCAGATCAG
>MU182219.1:298553-336906 GCA_016904865.1 Pissodes strobi
TTTATTTGGTAAGACAAACCAACAAACAAAATGCAGAATACATATATACTAAATACCGATCTATTGTTAGCAAAAATTAACTTATTACAACATGACAGCAAACGGTTGGTTTGGCAGTGGTCTTCGCGATAGGAAACAGGAGGTGGTTAGACTTACTGAATGGAGTTGTGGGGATGTCTGACTGGAGACCTGTAATGCAGCGGTGTGCCTCAGGGTTCTGTCCTTGGGCCGCTTCTATTCACGGTTTTCACGTCGGATTCAGTTCGGCACATAGAACATTGTGGCACCGAACATTAACAAGAGACTAGAAGGTTCACTCTCAGTCGGCACTTTTGATGTAACGCTTACAAAGGCGAGACGCCAGACTTTAGACGAAACGGGGTGAAACGTGGTATAAGGCCTGAGCGGTTAATTAGCATTTCCACCAGGTTCTGCAACTGGGCAAGGAGGGGAATGCTGGGAATGTTCGGTGATTGCGGGTACCATAATATGTATGCGGATGATTTGCAGATTTATTTGCTGCCACCTGCAGGTGACCTGCCTACTGCCTATCGCGATGAAGTGTATTAATAGTGACCTCAAGTGTATCTCTGCATATGCAAATAGAACTCTCTTTTTATTAATTCTGGTAAGACGCAGGCAATTCTTTTTCCAAGAAATGAAATAAGTATTAATACTGTGACGCCTTTAAAATTAAAAACAAATAACACTGATATCGAATGTGCAGGAGAGGTGAAAAACATTGGGTTGTGTATGGGCACCAAGCTACACTTTGATACCCATATTAATAAAATATGTCAGAAATACTTATAGACAAACTTGGTATGAATACAAACATATTTTGCGGCAAAGTACAAAAAGAATTCTTACTGAAAGTCTGGTACTCAGTATAGCTTCCTATTGTATATGGCTCATTTCTAACAGCGTTTAACAGGTACAAAATTCAAAACATACAAAGTTTTTGTATGTGTTTTACCAAAGATCAAACATGTAGATACCATGTTAATCAACATGTAAAAGAAATTTAAAGTTTGAATGTGCGACATGTTGGCATGGGCTGTTTGGTGCATAAATTGATAAATATCAGCGAACCACCTTATTTATCGGAAATTTTGGTCCAAAGGGGAGACGCTCATTAATATACGACACAAAAACACCACACTGAATTTTTCCATGCGTCTTTTCTGTAGACCGCAGCTCATGTTCACAATAGCTTGCCTGATAATATTAAAGTACTAAGTCCATCTGCGTTTAAGCATAAAGTAAAGGGATTTGTATCGGAGATGCTTGTCTCATTGTAATGTGTTTTAATTTTTGTAATGTGTAATTTTATCTAATCTAATTTAATTTAGTTTCTTGTTTATAAGAGGTGGTTATGAAAATACTCCTGGCGGTACTTACCACCCTCATATGTAATAAATTTTTAATGTTGATGCATATACAATAAATATTATCTTATTTTATTTCTATTTTTTTATTTTTATATATATAGGTACTTAAGTTCAAATTAAAAAAAGTTAAATTCTGCGAAGAACCTGTATAGTTCAGAATTTTTTTAAATATGTACCTTTAACAACCAAGAAACATTTGCTTATAATTTTTGTTTCTATAACTAATGGACACACGATATAATTATGCATAGAAAAAGAGTGGTTTACCTCTAAACGTCTTCAGATATACCATATACCGAAAGTTCCCAACTAAAGTTTAGGGTCTACAGGACAAGATTAAAAACATTATATTACAAGAAAAAGTATTTTATGACATCTAAACATTATTGCTACTCAGAAAAATCCGAGGAAAAATCCTAGTGATGAGAAACTTAAATTTTTGCTAAAGTGTATACAGAAAATATGATTTTGTTAATTTGAGACATCAGAAACAACTAAAATAAATACGAAAAATAACTATTTAAACCCCAAATAAAGACCATAACAATAGAAATAAAAACGTCTTATAAAGCTTTTTGATTTGGATGGCAATTTCGTTCAAAAACATTAGAGATATCGAAATGGTTTCATCATGAAAATTCCATTTTAAAAATCGGGCTTTAGGTACTATCAAAATAATAGGTAGGTAATGTTCCTAAATCGTTTTTCTCTTAATTTTAGAATATGTAGAATGGTGAGACAAGTTTCCGCATTGAAAAATACCCGGAAAACATGAGAAGCAAGGAGAATTTAATTTAGAAGTATTATTCGGAGCACCCTTCTTTTGTTGATTAGACATGTGATTAAATACTTATAGTTTAGGCTTTATATCAGGGTTTATAAATATTTCCACTGCACACAAAATGGTTCAGTACGCATTAGTGATTTAATGTATTTATAGCTCCGCCCTGTCGTGCAATAATTTAGTTACGTACCCCAAAGAAAATAATTGCCTGCTATATTTTATGGTCTCCATAAATATATCCAAAAACATTAAACGCTATTACATAAGACTATGAAGTAAATACTTACCACAATTAATTATCCACTATTTGTAAATTTGTAGAGAATTCGAAATAATCGATGCTTACAATAATTGTATTTATTGACTTGGCAGTCAAAATAATGGCAGCATTACCTGATATTTTATTAATAGTAGGTATATCCACAAAATTAAAAATATTCTAAATCCCAAGGGCGATTTAATCAAACAACGGTTTTATGATTAGGAATACATAGCCAGCGCCTGGCGGCCGGCGGCGCGGCGATTACGATAAAGTCGAATGTTGCACCAAAGAAATTTATATTATTTGTAAATTAATTTCTTCAGTTGCACGCTTGCGGGCAGATCGGCAACGGTGGCGGTCTCATATTCCGATGGACGTCGGCTTCCTATACTAGCACGGCCGTCCATTTAGAGATTCTAAATTTAACATAATTCTACCATTGGAACTATTATTTTCTTTGGTTGTGCCCAATTTGAACGACAGGTATGAACCATCAAGTGATCAATAAATTAAGAAATAAGAATCATTGATCACACTGTAGGTATCTTAGCATTAATAGGACATAATATGTCATATGGTTACAATAATTTTTTAAATATCGTTCATTATGTTTAGGAACACCCCGTATATCTTATAGCTCTGGTTTGCATATTTCCACGTACTTTTTTCAAACGACAATCCGACACGCAACAACTCTCATATTATTAAGTACACACGAGCACAATATGCAAAAGGACATCACGATAACACTTTCGCGAAAAGGGCAAAGACCCATATACGTTACGGAAGGGTGCATGTAGGCTTTCGACCCGATTTATACACGATCCCGCACGATAGAGAGGGTGTGTTTACAGTAATAATTTTTTTTATAATCGAACGACCATTTTGTCATCACTTAATGTTGCCATGTGTATCAATTTACATAATTTTTAGGTCACCATCACAGGCCGCGTGTGAGTCGAAGGGGCGCAAGATTGGATTTTTCTGATTTTAAATATACCATACAAGTTGACATTTGGTTCAGCCATTTTTACGTTATTTAATTTTATAGTTGCATTGAATTTACATTATCTTGATATACGCTGCCATGATTACTGCATAGAAATCAACAACTTTTTGATATGAGTAGATATATGAAGGTAATGTAAATTCAAAATGCAACTAGAAAATGAAATAACGTAAAAATGGCTGAACCAAATGCCAACTTGTATGGATATTTTGAAATCAGAAAAAAATCATTTTAGCCAGAAAAATACAGGACATTCCATTAAAAAATATATACTTTTTGTCGTCCCCGCATGCATAATATGCAAAATTATCGGAAATTACAATATAGGTTTGGAAAAAAAAAATAAAAAAGGGTGTTAATTGGAGATTATTTAATTTTTAAATTGAATCTTCTTTAGCGCACTGTACCCTAGATAGTAAAGCCACGTCTACACGTGTAACCGAAACTCGGAACGTAACATTGTTGCAAAATAAGAGCACGTATGGTTCGTTCGTGTTTGAGTCTCTAGGCAAAGTTTACGGAATTAACATTTTATAGACTTTGCTCTGAGTCGCTAAATTTCAGTTTATTTTTTTTTAACTTATAATTCATGAAGATGTATGCTGCCGAAACTCATCGGGTAAATGATAAATACCTATAATTAAAAAATATATAATTATAATTCATGGATATATGAACTGAATAGAAAATTCGAATCGAAGTTCGCCGAAATGTGGAGGTTTCGTCTCTACTCTGTAATAGCAGCGCATAACAAGACGGTACACAAAGGACCATCCTGTTAGCCTCTGCCGATGACACCGATTACGCATGGTCCTCCGCTCGCTATGGGGGCGTAACCAACAAAAACTAACCCAAGGCATACCCAAAATGAAGAAAATAGTATATTAAGATACTAGTTTTAAAAGACCATATTTTTTCGCACCAGCACGAAATTAGGAAACGACCCGCTCACCCCAATTACGAATTAAAGGGGCTTAATTAAAGGGGCGTTTCACTAACGTGCGAGTGCGCTAAATGTCTTAAAACGTGTATTTTATACTATTTTTTCTATTTTGCAGGTTTTTTAATGAAAACATTAATTTCGATCAGCACTTGATCGGCCATCTTGTCATTTTTGACGTCTTTATTATTAGAAATCCCATTGAAAGCGGTGTCGAAATTTTTGCTAGTGGGCCTTGACATTGAACAATTTTGTTAATATCATAGCAACCAGTCAACAAAATGCGTGTCAAAAAGAACCTTCTTTCGACACGCATTTGAGAATCGAAATGGAATAATTTTGAACGCAAAATAGAAAAAAAAACCTTTTACAAACATAACATTAAAAAAATTAAAAAAAAAACGACGGGGATCGAACCCGGGCCGCCATATCACAGACACAGCACACGACCACCAGAGCAGCTGAAAGCAATCCATTGCCCCGTAAAGACATGGGTAAAGCATTTCAAATTTGGCCACGCCTTCAGCGATTCTGATTGGCATAGGGCCCTATGCGAGCACAGGCTAATCGCACAACTTATGGATAATTCTCTGTGTACAGCGCATGTCATGAGTCTGTAACATCCTTTGATGGCTCCCTAGTTTACCGACAACTAGCGACCAGTGTTGTTGAGTGTCAAAATTTTAAATAAGGAGAAAATGGCATTCAAAATCGATATAACTTACAAAAATTAAAATCCAGCGTTGACGTATTTTGTACTTAATAAATAAAATACAAAAATAATAATAAAATAAATTATATGCCTCACCTTTATAAGCACACAACTGAAGTGAAATTTCTGAAAGAGATATAAGGAATTAAATTTTCACTTTTTTTAAGCTTGTTTTTCTCAACTTTTGCCCCAGGTTTCGACACTTTTTTAAATTTTTCTCCCCTTCCTTTTCGCCGAAAACCGCGTTTCTCTAATTTTTTTTTTATTTCGTTCTATAATACTCTTATTAACTTTCCGAACAATTTTTCCTTTTTTTTATTATTTTTATTCTTATTTGGTTTTATAATACTCTCATTAACTTTCCAAACAATCCTTTGGTTTTGGTTTTTTTAAATTTTTTTTCTTATTTCGTTTTATAATAATTTTTTACGTTTTTTCAATTTTTCCCATTTTTTTTTAATTTGTGTTTTTTTAATAAAGCATTTTTTTTCTTCCCATTTTTGCCATCCCCGACCTCGTAGCTGAACTCCTTCGTTTTTTTTTCGCCAAAAACCGCGTTTCTCTAACTTTTTTTAATTTTTTTTACTTATTTTGTTTTATAATACTCTTATTAACTTTCCGAACAATTTTTTACGTTTTTTTAAAAATTTTTCCCCATTTTTTTCGAAATTTTTTGTGTAGGATCCTCATTTTACCCCGGCTACATGTCCTGGGTCCTATAACACAATGCTTACAATTGTAACAAGACTACAAGTTACAAGTAAATGGCTTGTACCTACAGGTAACCCTACTTCCTGTAACACAATAATATTTCATACACTAGTAGCTACTAGTGATATATTCTACACTTGTACATTATCGTTCTTACAAGCGCACAATATTAAAAATGTTTGCCGCGAAGACTGAATCAACTCGTAGATGGTTCAAGCATGGACTTTTTCTTTCAATAGGCCGCAGCCGTTTTCTATAATGCGCCGAGTACTTCTATGAGCTCTGTTGAAAATGGTCTGAGTTGGGTTCATCGGATCGTCATAAGTTGGTGGAATTAACCATTCGCGTAAGAGATATGCGGAATCTCCACGAATCATAGCATTTCCATGAGGTCTCCAACCGTTTCTCATTCTACGCAACAAAGAACTGTTACGAAGTACTCGCGCATTGTGCAAGCTTCCGGGCCAATTTGCACTTATATAATAAAACTTTAAGTCAGGCCCATACACAGCCATGCAATGGATTGAATGCTTCTTATGGCCGTCGACGTAAGCGGGTTCGTTATTCCTGGGAGCATCGTTATTTATGAGGGTTCCATCTACAGCTCCACAAACTTCTGGAAATCCCGCCAAATTATGAAAGCATTCTGTCACGTGCACTGTATTGTCGGCCTAACGAATCACTGCATCATATTTTATTTCGTTTACGGCAGCAATAATATCGTGAACGCATCTGCAGACCGTAATTTTTGGTATTGCTCTCCGTTTCCAAACCATTGCAGAGCAATAAGTAGTTTCTGTAATGGTGATAAGCCTTACCATCGAATCGTTTGATAAGTCTTTGCTGGGCCTAAATCTTGAAGAAGGCTTTCACACGGTTCTCGATTGAGGCTGAACCTTTCCACAAGTTCTCCGTCTCTCAGCATGTCAAGGTTTATTCTCACCCGATACCGATACACTGCACGAGCATTGTTGTCTATTTTGGTTGTCACTATAGGAATCACTTGACCACATATCGACAGTAAAATTATACGTTCACGGTGAAAGACTTAACTACACTGAATCAACCCAGCTTTCAAGATTACAGGGTTGGGTACGTCGAAAATTTGACATATTCGACGCCTTTTTCGACGCGTCGAAAATTATTTTTTGACACCATTAATTTTCGACATATTCGACAGTCAAAAATATATTTGGAAATTTTAATTTGGTTTTACTATAACCAATCTTGTAAGTTGGTTATAGTCTCGGTTATCGTATAGTAATAACTATAAATCAATGTGTATTAATATTAATATATTTGTTAAAAAGCATGGAAATTCAAAACAGCAGATGGTTAATAAAAATATGTCAATTGTCAACTTAACAACATGACTATAAACTTAAAGTACATTCACAAAGGATTTCAAAAATTGGCATTGAAAATATCTCATAAAAACAAACTAATATTCATCACTTCTGTTTTCATCCCTTATTTTCAAGTGGTAATAGATGTAAGTAAGTTTTTTCGAATTTTCTGAACTGAGTCAGTCTATTTCTCAGCCTAGAGTGAATGAAGAACCAATTTGAGAAAAGTCTCTCGAGCTGTGCCGAAGAGGCTGGTATTGAATTTAACTTCATGGCTAACTTAGCCAGTTCTGAATGGTGTCTTTCGGCCAATCCCCAGAAAGCCTGCCCGATTTGTTTGGAAAAAAGTTTTTGTTATTTTTATACAAATGGAAATCATTTAATGCATCAACACTTAAATTATCTATAAGAAAATTTTCAACATCTCGTATTTGTTCTTCTGATAACATCATACCTCTATAAAGTGGATGTAAAAAATTTGCTGATAAAGAATAAACATTTAGTGCTTGTTTCTGTCGTTTTTTCACAAAATGGTCATATTCTTCAAAGCCATCTGGTAAACGCAATGTTAACCATTCCTCAGCTGCATCAGTAATTGACGCCTGTGTGCTCTGTAATTTATTTAAAAGCTTGCATACGGGATCGAATAAGTTACCGCTATCCTCTACTTGCTCTTTTAAATTTTCATCAATAACAAGTTTAGTTACATTTGGTTTAATTTTCGTATTATCTTCTGCAATCACATTTCTCATGGCCTTTAAATTATATAAAAAGTTAACAAAAGAGTCTCTAAATGAACACCAGCGTGTTTCCCCAGCTAATATTATTGTTTTTCCATTATGTTTTAATATACTTTTTTCCAGATCAGGTGATGAAAATTCTTTTAATACGGTTTGCACTCTTCCTGCAATATGATCTGACACCAATTCTTTTGCTAAAAGATTTGCAGTATGACTATTGCAATTTGAGTACCAAAGATTGACTTGGGAACCCATCTTTCTCATGTTACTAGCATTATCTGAGTTGCCGTCGCAGGATCGTTCAGTAAAATATGCTATTATATTGCCAAATGTATTTAAACAAAATGGAAAAAGGCGTCTTTGTTTTAATTTTTTTCGTGAATCTGTCGTGATCTTGAACAAAGAACCATTTAGAAAAATTATTTAGATACACTGGAAAACCTTTGAGAACGTATTTTTAAAAGGTATGTTAGTCCATGGGGGAATAAAATATTCGACATTTTCGACAATATTCGACAATATTTGACATTTTCGACGTGTTTTTCGACACCAACGTCGAAAATTAATTTTCGACGCGTCATTACCCATCCCTGGGTAGAAAATTGTTTACAATTGTTGACATTTCCGTAACACAACTGAACAAGTGTGGTTGTTGTGTTATGGAAACAAACTACAACTGTACAAAAAGTTCCGTAATTACCAGTGCCCCCCTAGTAACTACAACTTACTTTATGTTACAGAAAATCTACACTTGTATAATTTATTTCCACAATTGTTGGACTTGTAGCATTTGTGTTATAGGCCCCAGGAAATATCCACCCTCTAGCTATACTGGAACATGCTTAATTAAAGGGGCGTTTCACTTGGATAAGCGTTTCACTTTGATAAGCATTTTTTCTGACTTTACCCTCGCTAAAGAAGTTTCACTTCAAAAAAAGGTTACCGATTTACTGATGATTTGGATCGTATCAAAATCATAACAATTCGCTGCGTTTATAAGTTGAGTTTTTAACAACAATCAAACACTGTTTTTAATGTTTGGCATATATACATAACACATGAATTTTTGGATGTTCAACCTGCATTTCCTTATTTAAGTTGGTGAACAATGCCAAAATAAAATCTAAAAATTGCAGAAACAATATCTGTTGTTGAATCCTGAAGTATTATTAGAAACAACATCTATAAAAAGTTTGAAATTCATTAAATTGGGCTACTCTTTTGGACCGGCCGGATGAAAAATAATAAGTGTAAATCTCTTCCCAGGTCCTCTATAAATCGCCGACATTTTTTACAAGCATAATATGATGCGCAGAGGTGAAGCGAATGACAAATGCATTTTAAAACAAAAACATTTGGCATTTCGTTTTGCATTAAAGTGACAACATAATTATTTCGCCCCATCATTACATTTTTCCCATCAGAAGCATTGCCGATTAAATTTTCCTTATAGCGAAAGTTATTATTTTAAAAAAAGTTTAAAATATGTCGAAATAAAGTTGCCGCATTAGCACAGAAGAAAAAACACAAGAGATGTGGCATTAGTACGATCTAAGGGAATTAGATCTAAGAAATAATCTTTGACCCTGTCGTTTTTTGCATTCCGAACGACTACACACAAATATTTAATTGTGCTTCCGTCAGTTGACTCATCAATAATATGTAAGAGCTTATGTTGTCGCAGCTCCTTGGACAAAATATTCAAACATCCTCTCCAAAATATCCTCCACCAGTGTGTGTGAGTTTTTGTTTTGGAACATTTCATTTGTTCTGCAATTTTAGAGTTTGAACTAACGAGCTGAATTAGCTTTGGTATCTGCTCCATTATGGTAAATGGTACGTCTCGATAGAAAGGAAGTCTATACAGTCATAATTTTTTGTACAACCAAACGACCATTTTTTCGCCACTTAATGTTGCCATGTGTGTTAATTTATATAGTTTTTAGGCCACCCTCACTGGCAGCGCGTGAGTCGAAGGGGCGCAATGGAAAACATCGAAAAAAGCTTTGAAGCCAAAATAGTAAATCGTCTCAGTTCGATAATAGCAGATAGGAATTAACGATTTAGTGAAAATTTGCATTTTCACAGTGACGCCCACAGTGGGGATTATTTCGTTATTTAATTTTTGAAGTGGATCTTTTTTAAGTGGGCTGTACAGAGAGTAAAGCCGCGTCCACACGTGTAACCGAATCTCGAAACGTAACATCTTTGCAAAACAAGGGCTAGTAGGGTTCGTTCGTTTTGAGTCAAAAAATATATACAAAATGGGTTGAATGAAAAATACATTTATTTCATGAATAAAAACAAATATAACTATGATTTCGATCTCTTATAACTTATTAAATAAACACATCCCAAGTGGATACCTAATTAATGAAATAAAAATTTATATATTTTTCTGATTTTGCCAATGATAAAAGTGTTCTATTTTGTTTAATTTTTTTGTAAATTCGACGCATTTTTCGGGCTGATTAAGGAAAATTATGAGTTCACTTTTAATTAAATCTTTGGATGCTTTATTTCGTTCTTCTCGCCACTTAGAATTCATTACTCAGAAAATCCGTTCTGGAAAGGCCGAACTTGCGGGCATACTTAACACATATAATGATACCACTTTATATATATTTTTAACGTTTTGTATTTGAATTTTATCCAGTCCTACGCAGAAATAATTGCCGAAATGGAAAGGTTGGAAACGCGGCGAAACGCCTTAAGATTCTTGGGAAACACGGAAGTTCACGGAGCATAAAATCGAATGTAGAATAGAATTGAGACATGTATGCTATACAGACTGTACCTTATCAAATATTATTTGACGCCATGCACAGGCCGCTGTGCGAAATTTCAAATCTTTTAGCAGAAGTGGTAACACAGTTTGAGATTGAATTGCTATTTTATTTATTTTTTTCATTATTTTTTTTTGCACTAATATGATAATAGTGCAAAATGAGGACATTTCGGTGAAAGGGGGAAAGGACGACTGTACGTTTTAAAGAAGGACTGTCCTCCCGAAAGGAGGGCACTTGGCAACCCTAATCGGCATACACGAATATAAAATAAAAATAAACTGAAATACGATATAAATTTTATAAAATTTAAATTTTTTTTTTAATTGTTTATCAAAAGTTTCCACTCTTTTTTCCATTCGTGATTAAATTTTGCGAGCTGAGAATACTTTTAAAATCACAATAAAATGACAAAGGCCGCCTACTTTTCGGTCTCTCCTCGTAACGCTCTATCGCCGGCTATTCGTTGGAAAGGAAATATACTGTTTGCCAAATGAAAGAACCTGGACGGAAAGAATGCGGGCAAAAAATATCCTCGCATATTTAGATGCTGCCACATTTTTTCCCAATAATCCTAATTTATTTTCTGTCTAGTTTCCTATAGTGAATTTACATATTTATATTTCCTACTTGAATACTTAATTTTGTTATTTTCCTTAATACTAGTGTCTTCTATTATTTACTATTTTATTTACACAGGGAAATACGGAATACGGAATAAGTATACTATAATATTTATAATGTTTATATTTTATTCGCCTTCAAGCTATTTAAAATACGCGACAATAGGCAACAGTGCGACGTTTACTTGATTTTTAGCGGGGAGGGACTTTCGTGATTGGTCGCAGGATATATTTAATACACTTTGACCCTAGACCAACACCTAATTTTTTTTTACATATTTTAAAATTTCGGCAGCGACTTGCTTTAGCCATTGGCGTGGAAATTGCCGATGCCGAACTGTGTGGTTACTTATATTATTTGGTTTGTAGGGTCTGGTGATATATAGGTTTTGTCGATTTTGCAAATTCTCTTTTTTCACTAGAAAGGGGGTGTCCTATATAGTAGTTTAAGCCAAAAAACTCGGAAGATCCGCTACATTTGCGAAAAAATGCCCTCAAAATTCGAGTTTTGACACAAATTTTCAGCACCACTTTACAAAAGCACTAGAAATATAGACAAAACACATATGAAAATCAATTGTCGGATGAAAATATTAACTAGGATACATTTGCGTCGAACGAGAGACCTCCGTTTTGTTCCGGTCCTAATTTAAAGCGACTCATAGCCATAGCACAGAATAATTCTGTGGCCATAGCCCCATTAAACAAAATCAAATTTTACTTGTAAATATCCTTTTTACTGTCAACTGTCACAATAGCGAAAACAAAGATTTTTAAGAAGGCACACTGTTGCCAGATGTTTACTGTAATTTCGTTAGCAAAATTCATTAGAAAAATGGTGCGCTATAAGCGCAGCTTATTCACTACCATCAGTCATCTTGCGGCGGCATCCTTTGATTTGGGAAAGTCAATAACCAAGTTTTGCAAATTTTAGAGGAGAGTCATGACTTAATATTGTTTTAAACGCCTGGGCATCTGAATAATACTTTTGACAGTTGGTTTAATTTAAAATATGCTTTTTCTACTACCGTGCGTAAAGTACTCACTTTACGCACTCTCTAAGATTCGTAAAATAGGCTTTTTTAATGTGCAGTGCGTAAAATAAGTTATTTGGTGTACTAGTGTGTAAAATAATTTATTTTACGCACTGGTGCGTAAAGTAATTTAATACTATTTTTGTTTTTTCATATATTTTTCGGTAGTAGAAAAATTTTTGTATGCTACTCATGTGTAAAGTACCCTTTTCTTTATTCAATTTCAATTAAATTTTTTTATCAATATTCCCATTCATAAAAAAGGTTCACTTTATACACTTGTTGCATAAATAACTATTTTATCTCTAAAATCCGTTTAGAAACTATTTTAAAACGCACACATGTATAAAAATCCGAAATTTCCGAACCTCTCAGGGCGATAGCCGAGGCTTCGGACGAATTTGTCATGTATTTTGAAGCGAAAATTCATTTTAAATTCAACTGTGGAACTGAACCGCTCAGGGCGCAGTGCCCGACACTCCAACTTTCCGATTTCGATAGAGTTGATAAGCTGTGCTATAAGTGTCTCTACTCTTTTTTATTTAGGTGAATGATTTTTTATGGCAGTAGCACATCCTATATTGCTCGACGAGCGGTGTATGTGCGAAGATGTTGATTGGCACGGTTCTTGAATAGTTAGTTTGGGGAACAGATGTCCTGGGAGCATATTCGAATGTAACAGGCAAGATGTCCATTCGGCAATGCCGATCGTTTCGTCATATGTGACGTGCACGCCATCATTTAGTCAGATGTCGTGACTGTTACATAGAATCAACAATTAAGTCTTCAATTATTTTAACACTTCATGCATGGCCCTCCGCTCGCTTCGCTCGCTACGGGGGCTCAACAAACAGAAACTAACCAAGTGCTAACCAAAACTAACCCAAAATAAAAAAAATAAAATTAAAATTTTGGGTTAGTTTTGGTTAGCATCTGGTTAGTTTCTATTTGTTGAGCCCCTGTATAGAGAGCGAAGCGAGCGGAGGGCCATGCATGAAGTGTTTAAATAATTGAAGACTTATTTGTTGATTCTATGTAACAGTCACGACATCCGACTAAATGCACGTCACATATGAAGAAACGTTCGGCATAGTCGAATGGACATCTTGATTGTTACATCCGAATATGGGTCCTGGGAGTGAGTTTCACAGTGATGCAGTGCGCCAGACAAAGGAGTTCTTGTAAACCGATGTTCTAGGTGTTTCCAGTTGTACGACGAACCGGTGCGCTCTTGTCGTCTATCGTGACTGTCTGACAGGCGTTGTCAGGGACGGGATAAGGCGGGCCAAATCCTGGGAACATCTGCCGGAAAAGTATCTGTAAAACAGGGATTTCTCGGTCACATGTTTGCGGTGTTTCAGACTATCCGGATTCCGGGTAAACTCCGTGTCACCGACGAGACGCACAACTCTCTTCCGAACGGAATCCAGTAGCTTTAGGGTGTGCTCTGGCGTGGCACCCCAGATGTGTGAGCAATATTCTAAGCACGGTCTTATTTGCGCTTTGTAAAGCAAGAGCAACTGCTGCGGTGTATACATTTTTTGTTGCGAAATAGCATACCAAGCTTCTGGGAGGCTGATTTTGCGACGATAGCAACGTGGTCATGCCAGGACATATTGCTGTTGACCGCGACCCCCAGTAGTCCGATTGAATGAAGATGAAGGGATGGTCGATCCTGCCATAATGATATCATTGCCTGCCGTATGGTAAACGTGGTTGCTTGGATGATTGTTCAATGTGCATTTGCATTCATTCATCGGATAAAAGAGACGCTCATTCGATTACACTATTCCTTTGTATGTATATATTCGTCAAATATTTCACTTCATACATGGCCCTCCGCTCGCTCCCGGGGCGTAACCAAACAAACCTAACCCAAACTAACCCAAGACATTCCCAAATGAGGAAAAACGAACTAAAAAATATTTACATTTTCGACTGACAAATTACAATTTTTTTTATTTCCGGCATGCCTTGGGTTAGTTTGGGTTAGTTTTGTTTGGTTGCGCCCCCGAAGCGTGAAGTGGAATATTAAATATACTTAAATAGTAAACAACACTGTTATTCCCCATAAGAAAATGTGCAACTTTTGAAAACACTGTGCCAGGCCCGCGGTGTCGTTTACTAAAATTTCATTATTTTCACGTTACAATTTCAATATTTTCACGTTACACCTGGGAAAGCCGTAGTGGAAGTTTGCCCTTTTACGGCAATTTAGGCTCAAAATACGGATATTTTTTGGGCTCAAATGTGGCGAATCCTCCGATTTTTTTGGCTTAAGCTACTCTATAGGACACCCCTTTTCTAGCGAAAAAAAAAAAGAAAATTTGCAAAATCGACACAGCCTATATATCAGACCCTTAATTTGATGATATCTTTGAAGATTTTTAACCTTTCTTATATTTTTTTGGCATTTGGTGATTATTATACGCGGTTAACTAATTTTTATATATTTCGGATAACTCTCTTAACTGAAGTTTCTAAATTAAAATTTTTATTACAAAACAATTCCGAACGTTCTATAAAGAGCGTTTTACATACTTGCTTCAATATTGCCTAACTTTTAATACAAACATTGAATGCTAGAGAATTTATATGAATTATTAGCTACGATAAACCGTTTTTTCCAAATTAAGCGACGTCATCAATGACGCAAATACAAAACCTTCGGGAAACGAACTCTACTTATTACTACAACATATTTATGTAATACATACAACAAATTATATCATGGAATACTATCCTTATTATAAAAATGAGATATTATTATATGACATATTTTGTACTATAAGACTGTAATATAAAAAAAACTGTAATTAAATTTAACGTCTTAAACTAATCAATATTATCAATCATAATATGGTAAGAATAACCTCGTGCGCCTATGGGAAGGCAAGATTTTTACGCGCTAGTCCTCTACCCCCTTCAGTCGTTGTTAAGGTTCACTCGCTTGGCGCACTATATATTTTTTTGGCTTCTCGTTTTATTAAACGCCCCAATTTTATCGCTTCCAACTCGTAACTGGGCGGTTATTTTGTATATTTTAACGTCGACTTTAACGGTTAACTTCCAGTAGCGTTTTAGCCTTTAATTTTTAAATACGTACTTAAAAGATGTTTATAATTTAAATGTTTTATGGGGGAAATTTTATGTTCAGTCATAAAGCTCTGGCTTTCATTATTTACGGTTCGTTGTTGCGCTCCCGTTCTAAAGCTTTTTTAATAACGAATAAATAATCTATTTGTAATTGGTAACTATATACCAGACATTTATTTTAATTAAAAATATTATAGAAGGATATTTTGCCTGGAATCTAAATAGGTAATGAAATATAGGACATTTCATTAAAGTAGGAAAATTAATATTGCTACCGAGAAAACGATAAAATAGTAAACGCGCCCACTCGGAACACGAAGGATCAAATCTTTATTCAGTTGCAGACCTCAAATATTTTTACTACCGTCATTAGAATACATTATAAAATACTGTCAAAATATCATTTGCAGACGTCATTTATTAAAATGTAAGACATTTACATAAACATATAAAAACAAAGTAAAAAACACTACAGGAGTCATTTGTTTCAAATACAAAATATTTATTTGTCTCTACATATAATTAGTATTCATTCATCTTACAATCTATAATTTAAAAACTCTTCCTAACTATAAAACGAATTGCTCAGTAGAATGCCCTTATCTAGTTCTGGGGATATTTTTTAAATGAATGCAGTATGTTTGATACAAGATCCAGTATACCCAAAATTATTCAAACCTTAATTTCAACGCTTCTAAAAGGCTTCCACTTGTTTTTATTTTCTAGAAAACAACAAAGAGACGCTCAACTTTCTCTTTCCAAGTCTTTTCACTTGTGGTGGTAAAAAATACAAGCGTCTAGGGGTCCCACTAACTTTTCGATGCAAAGGCTGCGGACATGCGTAATGACCGAATTATCAGAATTACTTACCTATGTCTTTACGGTCCAGTCAATTCGTTTCAACAGGCTTGGTAGAGTAGTGGTCAGACGCTGTACTTGTGATGCGGCCCGGGTTCGATTCCCGTCGGTGGCATGACATGGTTTTCTTTTTATTAAGGATAAGGCTGATAAGGATTTTTTTTTTAATTTGGGTTAGTTTTTGTTGGTTCGCCCCCTTAGCGAGCGGAGGGCCATGCAACGCAATAATAATACCGACTATACCAATTCTTGTTTCGCCATTATGCATGGTCGCAGTCTTTGCATCGAAAACTTAGTGGGCCCCCTAGACGCTTGCGTAAAATATCCCTTGTCAAGAGGTCTGGTCAGGAAGATTATAAAAACATAAATTCATTCCCTGTACGAATCTCTCTGTTTAGTGCTCCTCGCTCTGAGTACTCGTTAATTTCATGTTTCGCCAAATAAGGCATATATTCGCGCTATCTTTCTTGATCAGTCTCTTTTGATCTCATTATTAATCTAGGGGTCCTTTTTTGTTCTTATTAGATATCCAGAGGAAAGGCAATCTTTTCAGACATATTTTGCCCGCCTTAAGGCAAATTTAGTAGAGTACGGATCATTTATCCAGCCCTGTCCTAAGGCATGTACCAAACAAGAGAAAATAAATAAACGTATTGGGTTATGTAGAAGCGACGCGACGCCTTCATTGCAAGCAAAGAGGAAGCAACAGGTATATCCAAGTCAGATGTTCAAAGAATTTTGCAAAAACTATAAGTATCACCTCTATAAATTACACATAGTATATACCCCGGCGATGCCGAACGCCGAATCACAGTTTTAAATATCTATAGACTCTGGCCGAATGGTATTTACAACAAATCAATGATGAATTTTTTGGCAGACTCGTTACCTGGTCCGATGAATATTATTTTTCAAGTGCGGACATTTTCAATTACCATAAAGCAAGAAATTGGTCCGCAGAAAATCACCATTTAATTTTTGAGAGGGCACAACGAGGACGTTTTGGGGTTGGGGTCTCGTGTTCCATTTTTGGAACAGAACTTTTGAAGGAGGTCTCATAGCGAGAAGAAGTCATTGTGTCTATTCCTGAAGTATATACAGATACTGAAGATAAATAAATTTTGTTATTATAAAGATTTTTTACATTTTCAATTTTTCTATTCTGAATAAAAGCTAGTCGAAAATGTCTTCATTGACTTTATTCAATTAATAATAGCTATTATTATTATTAGTATTCTAACCCGTAATGGTGTAAAAGCACTTATTGTATTGTACAATAGGCGCGAGAGAGAGGAAGCTATGAAGAAAAGTGAGATACGAGAGTACTCGGGAAGCGAGAGATCGGATGGTCGTGGCTTGACGAAAATTACTTTTTTACTAAAACAGAGTTTTATCCACAATACCGAAACAGAATATTTGCACTCGACGCGCGTTTCGCTAACCATGTTAGCATCATCAGGAGATGATTTTAATCAGTCGAGTGCAAATATTCTGTTTCGGTATTGTGGATAAAACTCTGTTTTAGTGCATGTTGCCGAAGGTTCCAAACCCCAACGTAGTTACTTTTTTACATTTAATTCTATTTTTTCATTTCCATTTGAGAAAAAAATATATTCATGCACCTATGTATTCTAAATACTTAAGGCAAACTTTTTGCAAGAGTAAAATTTTTTTATTTGAGCCTTCATTTCGGAGAGAATGCGAGGTAAATACAAAAATGAGTATATTTCATTCAGATTTTGCCCAGGTTCGAAGGGAGATATTTCAATTTTTTTATTTATTTTGCCGTAAGGGCCAATGTAATCTGCATATTTTAAGCATTGATAAAAAATATAATTCGTACAAAATTGTAGATGAATTATATATGAAAACATTCATAATTTAATATCCTACACGTTCATATAATAATCTCGATTTTTAGGTATACTGCCCTTTTGTCTGTTATGATTTTTTAATATAATAAAGCCTTCATTCTGTGAAAATAAGTCAAAATAAGTTATAAGTAGCACTCTACTATATTACCTACTAACTGGACACAAAAGAAAATATTACATTCAGAGCTTGTTTTTGAAAATAACTGTATGGTCAAGTCAAGTCAAGTCAAAGTGCTTTATTATAAAGAAACAATTATAGTACCTATTAACAAAGCAAATTAAAATAAGTCCTTAACCATTATGATACAATTATTAAATCTAAGAAAAACTGTCAAAATCTTATAAAAAAAAACTTAACCTTAACATATGTAAAAAAGAGACAATAAAAACAACAAAAACATTTACCAATTAAAAAGAACTAGATAAAAGCAGTATAAAATTGAAACTTTAAATCCTGCAGACGATCCATAAAAAAATCATTCAGGCTGAGATTAAAACCTTTTTTAGCGCTTTCCTAAAATGTCCAGTAGTTGGTGATGTTTTTAAGAAATTAGGGAGGTGATTTTTTTGCCATTATATATTGTAGATCTCTGGACCATTGCTTTTGTTGGTATTGGTAAAGGCAAATAATTTATCTGCCTTGTAATCCTGTGCGGTTGGCGTACTTGTGCAATATGACGGTTCTTAAAAATCAATGACGCAGTCTCAAGTATGTACGAGATGGTAGGGTAAGAAGATTTAAATCAATAAAGTATTGCTTACATGACCCTCCTTGGTTGATATTGGCAATGAAGCGAACAGCCTTTTTTGCAAGACAAAAAGTACATTTTGCAAATTCTGTGTACTTGCTCCCCAAAAGGGAATACCATATCGGAGATGTGCCTCAAAAAATGAAAAATACACCATTCTAGCCATCTGTTGACCCAGTTCCTGCCTCATTACTCTCACCGCAAAGCATCCAGAAGACAACGTTTTACCACAGCTTATTCAATAACCAGCTACTCATCTTGCGGCACTGCCGACGGCATCCTTTGATCTGGGAAAGTCAAGTGAAAATTTTAGAAGAGGGCCATGATTTAATATTGTTTTAAACCTCTGGGCATCTGAATAATACTTTTGACAGTTCTTTTAATTTAAAATATGTTTTATCGTCTAAAATCCGTTTAAAAACGGTTTTATATGGCAAAATTCTATAAAAATCCGAAATTTCCGGTCTTTTTAGGGCGATAGCCGCATCTTCGGACGAATTTGTCGTGGATTTTGAAGCGAATATTTATTTTTCTACAGCCGCGCGCAAAATAACTAATTACTTACTTGAAATGAAATCGCAAAATCGATGAATGCCCCGGATCCTTATTTTGCGCTCTAGCGCGAACATGGGAATTTAAATTCAGTTCGCTTCGTGTCATTACATTGCCTGAAAAATCGCGAGACCGTGCAACTGAACCGCTCAGGGCACTGCCAGGTAGGCGCAGTGCCCGACACTCCAACTTTCCGATTTCGATAGAGATGAGTAGTGTATAACGTGTGGTTTTACCCAACACCAAGATATGCTCCTCAAAACGAAGCTGTTTATCAACCCTAATTCCCAGGAACTTACACATTCCAGATGTCTGAACAGTACTACTCAAGATAGACATCCTCCAGATCACAACCAAATGCAAGAAAATTTGTCTTATCAACATTGAGCGCAAGGCGATTTGCATCACACCAATCCTTAACATTTTTTTGGTCAACTGAGGTACATGAGTCAAGTTTCGCAACATCATGCCCATGCCATGATACCGCGGTATCGTCGGTGAACATTGTGAAACCTCCAATTTTGATCCAAGTTAAGTCATTGATATAAATCAGGAATAATAAGGGTCCAAGAACCGACCCCCTGGGGGACTCCTGACTCAACCCCCAATGCTGATGACCTCTCTAACCCACCAGTATACAATTATATATTTTTGGAAAGCCCACATTATGCCTAATAAATATAAAAATTAATATACAGGGTGTTTCGTTTAAAAATATATATGTCGGCTTCATAACTAACAAACTGAAGGTGTTAGAAAAAAAATCCTGACTACGTCACTGGATTCTATGGAAAAAATTCCACAAGAATACGACTTCTCCGATAAGTTTAAGGGTAACTGAGATACGGGGGTGCCTCAAAAGTGATACGAGGAGCTTGCGTGCAAAACCGGGTAATGCCATTTTAGAAAAATTTTCAGGACAGGAGAAAAACCTCTCACTCATTTGTCTTTGCATTAAATTTTACTGAGAAAATGTAACTAACTTTTTGCTAATGTAACCATTTGACCTGCCTTACGTATTTTCTTTTATTTATTTATTTATTTATTTTATTTATTTTTATTATTTTTTTATATATATTTGCCAGTCAATTCCTACTACTCTCACCTGGCCGACTGCCTGTTCATGTTGCCATACGATGGCGCCAAAACTTGCGCGCGAATTCAACTGCAGTTTTGCTCACAATATGAGCAGTGTGGATATGGCCAGTTTTGATGCAAAACCCTAAATTTAAATGCATTTTCAACACAGAAAGAGCCGGTTTTGAACGCAAATCTCGGTGCTAAACGATAGAGATTGTTCGATTTATATTGAAAACATAAAAAGATTAAAATAGTTAAAAAATGGATTTAGCCGGTTTTGCATGCAAGTTCCTCATTTTTCAATGTCGTGAAAACAGCATCCCTCTATCTTTAAAAATAAGAAAGATACTCCGGAAAAGTGCCGAAAATTAAACCTTTGTTAAATGAAACATCTTTCTCTTCTACAAATTTTTGTCCGGTAGCGTCGTTGCTGAGTGCTGAGATATAACTTATTTCCTTAATTTTTATCAGATTCACATGTCAAGGTCTTACAAACATAATAAAATACTTTTGAGATACTTAGGTTTATCTAAACTTTTTGCTAAATGGTATATCCCGTTCTCAAAAAAAAAGAATAATGACCACTCACTCTGTGATGTTATCAAACTTCAAAATATTTTAATTAGTGATGAGCAGGACTGATTTTGATCTTTGTCTAGCAAAAAAAGCAAGACCAAGATTGATACCGTCTTTTGATTGGCAAGATCAAGACCAAGACCGATACCAATACCATGATCTGCAAGATCAACACTTTTGTAAGTTGCAAGAGTCTTACCAGACTCTTTCAAATTTCGCACTGTGTAATATAAGGGATTATTTGTAATACTATTTAATTCTTCTATTACTTTTTCAAATTTAAATTGTTTGCATATTACATTAAGTTTAATATTTTGCATGGAATTTAAACTAGCTTTGTAAACTCGTGTTTCCAAAATAAATGTATGTTCCATTTGTCCTTTATGGATATTTCTAAATTATACGCGTATATTTCTAAATTATGTAAAATCATTAGCATGTTAGACGCAGCTATCATAAAATTAACATAAATTCAGGTTGGGTAGACTTTTTCCTAGGGTGCATTTGACAATAAAAAGGTACGTATCAATGATTAATTCGATTATATATAATAATAATATTCATATAATTAGTAGATAATTAGTGCTGTGGTATTGGTAACTGTTTTCGAAAATTTCAGATTTTTAGTTACCAAATGGTAAGAGTGGAACATACGGAAATCAAATTCGAAACAGTTTGAGATTATTTTATCGTTTTGTTTATTTTTTTATTTTACGCCTTGCGTTTAAAAGCAAGACTTTTGAGACTCTTGCTGGAAGTTCAAAACCAAAATAGCCCATTAGTTTAGTTTGCAAAACCAAGACCATGACTCTATGTGTAAGAACAAGACCAAAATCATGCAAGTCTTGGTCTTGCTTTGCTCATCACTAATTTCAATAACTAATAATACCAAAAAATTACATAATTTTTATTGAAGCAATCAAAATTACTAATATAACATGGCCATTATTGTGGCAATTTATTACTAAAAATATTAAAATCGAAACAATTTGTAATAATTTCAAGTAGTGTTCATTTTTTTTTAAGTGGTCCTAGAAGCGCTATCTTTAAAGCAAATGTCAACTTCTGACCCATAAAAAGATGGATAAATTTCCATATTTTTTGCTAAGATATTCTACAAGTCCTTGAACTCAAATATGACCAATGAAAATGCAAAACTTAATTCGGAATACGAAGGAGATACGAAAATGAGAAATTCGTATTAATAAAAGTGGTTTAAAATTAAAAGTTACTCAATCAGTTGGAATTTTAGTAAAAATGGATGCTCATGTTAGGCCTAAAGGATTATTAACTTGACATTACTTCAAGGAGTTCTATAAAAGATAGAGAACAAAATTAATTTATGGCAAGAGCCCCAACACAAACAAATGTCGACCTGTTAACTGACATTATTTAAAGAAGATCGCCCTATATATAACTGTAAGTAAGTCTCCATTAAATATAATATAAACATCATATACCTTCTCAATTATTAACACGAGTGAAACTTTTGTGGCGATTATTTTAATCTACAGTATTCAAACAAACGAAAACGATTAAAATAGCATAAAGGATCCTGCAAGTCATATAATATACGTTTTAATAATAACTAATTTTTAACACTTTTTATGGTCAACCAATTACCGAAACCGAATAGTAATGAAAAATAACACATTAGTTAGGAAGTATGTTTTGTATGCAGAACACAAGTTGGGGGGACGTACTGCATTGGAAAATACCGGAGGTATTCAATAAATACCTACCAAAGAAAGACTTTCTCAAGTTTTTTCACTCTGGAAATGGAATTGTACAGGTTGTTCCAACGAGGAGTGAACAGAAGCTTATTTTTGACCTTTCCTGTATTTTTAGAACAAACCAAAATAGCCATTCGATGCATTCTTTTCGCCAAATTCAAGAATTGAACCAAAAAAAAAACATTTGAATCAAAAACAAAAGACTTACGCTATGAATGAACTGCTTTTTAAATGGAACACCCTGTGTATTTCTACATTTTTGGACTCTCTAGCGAAATTTAAACACATTTCGTGTATAATATCCTATACCTTTAGTCTTTAGTTGATATTCGGGCATTTTGGCAGGCTCTAAAACCTAAACTGAACGAGATAAAAAAAACGGTGTACACATTCCTATCTTAGGTTTTTCATAAGCTATCGAATGACAGTAACTTTGAGTTTATCTGGAAGTTTAAAAGTTCTGGTTAACTTTATCCGGAAGTTACTGTTCATTCGATAGCTTATGAAAACCCAAGATAGGAATGTGCAAACCGTTTTCTATGATTTCGTGCAGTTTAGATTTTAGAGCTTGTCAAAGTGCCAAAAAACCCGACTTTCAACTGTCAATATTTCGTAAACAGCTAATATTATACACGAAATATGTTTAGATTTCTCTAGAGAGTACAAAAATTTAGTAATACACAAAGTGTTCCATTAAAAAAACAGTTCATCCATGGCGTAAGTCTTTTGTTTTTGGCTCAAATGTTTTATTGGTTCAATTTTTGAATTTAGCTGAAAAAAATACATTGAATTGCTATTTTGGTTTGTTTTAAAAATACAAGGAAGATAAAAAAAATAAGCCCCCGTTCAGTCCTCGTTGGAACACCCTGTACTATCCAGTCCGGCTTGGAAATAGGTTTAATCGACATTTTAAAATTATGCTGAAGGAAAGGGTTTAGAACAATGACCGTTCTATTAGTATTATATCCGAAGAACAAGCAGCTACAAATTTCTCGTCATAAAACCGACCGTTATGGGGGGATTTCCAAACTTTCCCGGCGCATTGGGGAGCCCGCATAAATTCCCGAAAAGTGTCAGATGTCATCCCCTCTCTATTATTCCCGCGTCGTCATTTTTTCCCAACAATCTTCGGTCCGTTTAGTCCGAAATTCTGTATTGACCGGATGCTGCAAACTTTATGGTATTCATCACTGCGTTTCGCCTTTTTGCGCCTAATTTGCGGCAGTGAACAGGACCGGTCTATGTTCGGCAACTCCCATGCGATGCTTTGTTAGAAAGCAAAATTTCCAACAATTAAAACTTTTAATTATTGAAAGAAGTTATATTAGGAGTCAAAAAATGCTCTGTACATAATTCTAATAATGATTTGCTACTCTCTGGGGTTGACTGGAGGTACAGGGTGGCTCGAATTCGAGTGTATGTATGGGGAAGTCAAAAACCGTAAAAGATATAGTGTCGGTCAATCAGGTGGCTAACAATATGCCCTTTAGAAAGGGCATCCGGAAAAAATCATAAATATTGAAAAACCGTCTTGTTTTTTCCTGAGCTTATTTAAAAACGGATTTTAAATTGAATTGCACTTTTGCATTGCCACTTTTTCCACTCTGCCCATCCAGCATCCAGTTGGAATCCAACGTTTTGTCTTCATCACCAACTTTCTGTTTTTAAATACGAACTCTAGTTTTTTATCGTTTTTCAGATGATCCTGGCGTTATTAACATAAATGGGTTATTTTTTTAATTTGTATTTTTTTTTTAAATTATTTATTTTGCTTTCGGGTAAAAAATAAACGAACCTGTTCATTTATTTTTATTATTTTTTATTTTTGTGAGAAAGTTTCAAAATTAGGCCAAAGCAAAATAAGTAATTTTAAAAAAAATTAAAATAAAAATAAAAAATAATACAAAAATGAAAACCATATTCATATTGTACGGTATCTCTTACGGTTTTCGAGATTCCCAGACATAGACTCGAATTCGACCCACCCTGTACAGCATGGTGTCCGTTTATATTTTGACACACACCTACAGGGTTTATTTTAAGTAATACCAAAAAATGAAAAATACAAAAGTTGAAGGGATTATTCCGAACAGCCAGGATTGGCTGTCAAATTAAACAAACGAACATCGTAAAATAGAAATAATACGTTAAGTTAGGTTTTTCAAATGGAACACCCTATTTTTATGATTAAAATCTTGAAGTCCTAATTTTTAGTAGAAGTTTCCGAGGCCTTCAGAGTTGCGCGCGCATCACATTGTTGACAAACCCCATATCTTTATGATCCAGCGAATTGCTTTCAAGTGGTCTCGTAGCTCAGTGGTTGACTGCTGTGTTTTTTATACGGCCCCGGCCCCGTTTCGATTCCAGTTGCAAGACATGCTTTTTTTAAAAGTTATGTTTGTAAATTTTTCTTTCTTGATTTTGGGTGTGACTTGGGTTAGTTTGGGTTAGTTTTGGGTTAAATTGCCTACTTCTCAGATTTCCCGTTCCAGAATAGCAATATTCGTTGCTCGATCGATCGTTTGCTGGACCTCCACATATTCAGAAATTATAGTTATTGTTCAAAAATTCAACATTGTGGTGTCGGGGCCCCTTTTGCTGCCATATTATGGCATTGTAAGTCCTTATTGGCAACTCTACTAATTTTCAATTCAGATTTGTAGAAATTGTAAATATCACTCCCCGTCCAAAAATTGTCATGGAAACTAATTGACCGTTTTTTTACCCAACATGCCCGCACCACACATGAACAGCCTTCCTTGAGTTTTAACATCTTGTACTAGTCTCTGGATTTTGTAAAAAATAATAATAATATAATAGTCCTTATAAAAGATTAAATTAAAATTAGTTTTCAAAGAAACAATAAAATTTGCAAATCAATTTCTTCATTTCTTGCATTCGTTTTAGATCTTTAAACTGTTTCACAATATTTTTATTATTCTTATTTTTATCGAGCAATATTAAGTATTTCTTGTTCACTATAGCACCTTAATATCTATAGCGGTACTGGGCGGTGCCTTAATAATAGGTATACGCCACTTTAACTAGGTCATTAACATATTTCAGAAAAATTAGGACTTCAAGATCTTCATTAAAAAAATAGAGTGTTCCATTTCAAAAAGCCTAACTTAGCATATTTTTCCTATTTTACGATGCTCGTTTGTTTAATTTAACAGGAAATCCTGGCGGTACAGGATAATCCCTACAACACTTTGATTTACTATTTTTGATATAACTTAAAATAAACCCTGTAGGTGGGTGTTAAAATATAAACCGACACCCTGTACAAACTAAGTCAACGTTTCGGTAAAGCTAATTTGTGGTCAAACAAAATTGGGCAACTAATTGAGACTAACTCCAACTAGAGCAAAGAATAATAATTGCAACGTTGGTCAAACTATCTTAAATTAATTCAAATTCTAAAAAGAATGTAAAGGTGGCTTAACAACCTGTAGCGCAACAATTTTTTTTTTATTAAACGCCCAATAAATTAGATATTAAAATTTTAAAACTTCTAACACATTTTTATATAAAATTATACTCTGATGGCATAAATTCAACTGCTTTTGAAATATTGACATTTGAAAATTGTCGTTTGTGGCATACAAGGAAATGTCAGATTGGATGTTCGAGCCGGCCATTTTGGCTGTATCATTATGTACATGTCGACTTCATCTGGATTCTCATTAAAAATTTTAACAATAAGTCGATTCCATTCCTATGTCGATATTAGTTTCTAACATTACAAATACAGCTTTTCAGATACGTTTCAGTGACGCTCAAAAAAGTCAAAAGGTTCAGATCAGGGGATCGAGCAGGCCAAGGTGCAAGTAAACAGTACAATAGTAAGATGTATGTTGGGCCCAGTGCAATTCTGGACAAAACCCAACTAGAGATTGTGGGAACATGTTTGTCGACACAGTTGGATCATGAATGATTTGCCAGATGCCTCGCTGCCTCCGCATTTTCTGCAAGAACGTGTATATGTATAATATAAGCCAACGTTTAGAAGGATATAAAGGATTTTTGACCCTAATCGAGGTTAAACAACCCTAATTTTTATGGCGTCCTGGGATGGGGGCGACTTCGCTTATTGTGTCGTCTGCTGACTGCTAAAATTCAATTTACCCTTATATGTTAAAAGTAGACGATTTTACGAAGTTTTTAGAGCCAATAGGGGCAAGTATCGATTACAGGGCAACATAAACTTGTTTGATCGAATAAAGTCGTAGCTGTACTATACACAAATTTCTAAGATTTCAAGAATTCACGGAAAGCTTGTCAGATTTGTTTTTGATATCTGCGATATTTTGGGCGATATCTATCTATTGATTTTATTAAAATTTTGCTATTTTTACGCACATAATAATATGATCATTGTTGACCGCTATCTAACTGTTAATAAAGAGATGCATTATTATGAAATTTTTAAAGAAAACTGAAAACAATTTAAAAAAAATTGAAACAAGTTTTAATACAACAAAAACAATTAAATATAGGATGTGTCCTGATTTAGTTATAGTACGGCGGTTAGTCAGCGATATTGGGACCAACCTTGCATTTTTTAGTAGAGCATTGAGATTTGGCACAGTGATAGTGCATGCCCATACCTCACTTTTAAGAAGTGGAACCAAGTTTGCAACCACGGGAGAGCGGCGGTATGGCGGGTTGCATATCTGCCAAAGGCAAATTTGAGATAATCGCCCGACCGTTTCTATGGGTGAATATCACTCACAAATATTAGGGGAGGTGTTCTGAAACGTAACTGGATTATGTGACAGTCGTGTGAAGGCAGGTTGCCTACCCTCTAGGTGCAGAAATCAATAAAATCGATTTTGTATTGCTAAGCTGAAGTATTGTAAGCTTGGGTTCTTAATAAAACTCCAACAATTCTTGTTTCAGTACCCTTTTTTAATGTCAATAGATACAACTGAAAATGACTAACGTCTCGAATGCCGCTCTGACTGTTCTAACCTTGTTTGTTGTCGTTCTAAGGGCGGGTTGCGCTTATCCTGAAATAAGGTCTATTTGCCATAGAATCAATCGTTATAACAATGGTTTCAATTAAAATTAAATTTTAGTTTAGTATAAGCGATAGACATGCAAGGAGGTGCAGTCCGCCCTGAAGGCTCTCAATTTTCTACTATAAGGTAAGTACCTTTGTCTCCCAATTAAGATCAGAAAAACCTTTACCAGCGACTGAGACTTATCACCGCAGACAGGAGCAGATTACAACAATTAATCAAGACCTGGGGAAAGTTCAAACTTGGTACGACAGAACTTTGGTCCAGTTCAATGCAGCAAAGACCCAAGCAGCCACGTTTACGAAGAGGGCCAATACGGCGGGCCTTGACATCATTACGACAGGATCGACCATTCCTTCATCCTAGTCAATCGGACTGCTAGGTGTCTCGATCACCAGCAATATGACCACGTTTCTGACATCGCAAATTCAGCTTTCCAGAAGCTTGGTGCGCTATTTCGCAACAAAAAACTGTATACACCGCAGCAGTTGCTCTTGCTCTACAAAGCGCAAATAAGATCGTACTTAGAATATTGCTGACACATCTGGGGTGCCGCACCAAAGCACACCCTAAAGCTGCTTGATTCCATTCAGAAGAGAGCTGTACGTCTCATCGGTGACCCGGAGTTGACCCGGAATCTGGATAGTCTGGAGCATCGCAGACATGTGGCCGAGATGTCCCTATTTTACAGCTACTTTCACGGCAGATATTCCCAGAATTTGGCCCGCCTCATCCCGCCCCTGGCAACGCCTGTCGGACAGTCGCGACGGACGGCGGGAGCGCACCAGTTCGTCGTACAACTGGAAACACCTAGAACATCGCTTTACAAGAACTCCTTTGTCTGGCGCACTGCATCACTGTGGAACTCACTCCCAAGACATCTGTTTCCCCTAATTATAACCTACAACTATTCAAGAACCGTGTCAATCAACATCTTCGCACACGCACCGTTCGTCGAGCACCATAGGATCTCCCTTTAGTGTCTGTGCCACTGCCATAAAAAAAATCGGTTATTCCTTTTTGACAGATTTAGTATCATGAAAGATTTAAATGTCTTTGTTGTAGAGCAGCAGAATAGAAAGCGAAGTAGGGACGTTATTGACTGGTCTCTGTGTACTGTGTCAGAAATCTTAGCAGGGAGAGGACCTCATCGATCCATCACTAGACAAGCCAGCAAAGATAGATGCAGGAATCGCTACCCTGGGTAGGAATCTAAAAGCTTACCAGAAACTAGGGAATATTCCTCATAATGCCAACGCGGTTGCGTTAGATGCGGGCCTTCGCATTGAGCATAATTTAAGAACCAATAACCCCAAGCGCTGCTTCGTACCTTGCGATTCAACCAAGTTCGCTAGAACTTAGAAAGATATGCAGATTGGTTGTGAAGAAAATATCGAGCCATCCGTCAAGTTAGCTACACGGGGAAGTCTCGAGGAGGTGAAATCAGCTAATTACAAGAGAGAGTGAATTTTCTGTGGCAAGCACGAACCAAGAGTCAATCCAACTCATAGACTGACTTTCACAGAAACTAGAAATGCGATAGAAGCCGCTGCAACCAAGAAACTAGACAGTAAAATTTTAATCGAACTCCCGGCTTGGCAGGGTAGGCTCGGCGTATGGTACCATAATAACTGTCGGACAAAGTATGTGCGAGATTTAAAAACTAACTCAATTCTAGGCAAGAAATCGGAGCAGTTAGCTAAAGCACGTGACGTTGCACTTGAACAAGTGATCAAGCAAATAAATACTGAAAACGAATGCAGGGAAGATGCACCTGCATTTCTCTTGGCTGATCTTGCGCGCAGTCATGCCGACAAACTGCTTAAGGAAAGAGTGAGTAACGGGTTTGTACACTCCAGCGGCTTTAACGAAATGCTACTTATCTGAAGGCTTCATACGAAGAGCAGAAGGCCAGACAAGCGATCTCCCCAATCCAGAACCAGCCATCACTGCAGCCTATACAGATAGAACTAATACTACAGCACAAGAGGTTTGTAAAGAAACGCTGGTGTCATGTAAATATAAAAATAAGTGCAACTGTGCTAAATCTAAGGTCTTTTGCTAGGAATTTTGTTGTTGCCCATGCCCTAAGAACCTTGATTAATACCAAAAAAGTGCCAAAGTCTGATATTTATGACTCAAATTTGTGATGTAGATTTAGTATTATTACATTCGGTGATTACGTCTAGTACAATGAATAATATTATCCATTAATAATGATATGGAATTAATGCTAAACGCTTTAAATAATTTTGTTAAACTGTCTGTTTGTAATAAATATCGCGTTTCTTAATCTTTTAGTTTTCTATCCACCTTACAACTGAGGTAACCTAAAGTTAACAATTTTGATATTATTATATTTATGAGCATACCGATTTAAAAACGTGTATGGATCCATTGGGACCTGATTTATTTATATTTTGTTTGTTGAAATGGAGTCACTCACAAAATTCACTACAAAATCGATTGCATTAGTTTCTGCGCCTAGAGGGTAGGCAATCTGCCACCACGCGGCTGGTACATACTCCATACTCCAGTTACATCCCAGTGATATTCACCCATAGAAGAGGTCGGGTGTGGTCGTTTAGCGATTTTCTCAAAATTGTCCCTGGCAGGTATGCAACCCGCCATACCGCTGCTCTCCCGTCGTTGCAAACTTGGTTCCACTTCTTAAAAGTGAGGTATGGGTATATACTACCACTGTGCCAAATCTCAATGCTCTACTCAAAAATGCAAGGTTGGTTTGACTAACCGCCGTACTATTAATAAATAGAACATTTTTCTAAGATTAATTTTTCAGAAAATTGCGTCCTTGATAAAAGGTTGCGCAAAGAAAACCCAATTTTAACTTTGTCAAATTTTAGGCTGGGCGTATATTGTATATTAAATAGTGTTTAAAAAATCTAGAAATTTTTAGAGTCACGCATGCACAGCTTCAATCCAGGTGCAAGTTTTTATCTTTTTTTGAGAATATTAATTTTTTGATATATCTATTTTACTACTTTGAGTTTATTAGCTAGAACAGCGTTGCTTCGCAAAGCCCCCGGTAGGGCTCCGCAGGCAGTCATAATAAAATTAATACATGATGTATTAAAGAGGAACCTATAAGAATAAAGTTACCTAAGATACAAATAAACTACCAAAACGAAAAGCCTACTTTTAGGTTTTCCGGGTACTTATACGTAAATTTAATATATTGTTAAGTAAGCGCCCGACCTATTACATCGAATTGTTACACATACACCACCATTCGCTCCCGGACTATAAGCAATCGAATGACTTCGGTTCGTCGCGCCGCTTCTCGTTGACGCGTAGTCTGGCTGCCCGAAGTTTCTGGGGAATTCGAGATGATTCGATGGTTGAATAATAATATAAAGGAGGATTGTTTGGCGCAAAGAATTAATTAATCAAGCAACCTACCGCAAAATTTACTCCCACCACGCTCAGTATTTTATGTTCGCTTCGGTTGTTCGTAGTAGTTATAAAGTCTGCGTCTGCGTGGAGAGATTCTATTTGTACTAAAAAAGGACAAATCAAATTAGTGTTAAAGAAGAATGGAGCGTTGGCTTAAAGGTGTTGCAATAAAATCATCCACGGAGGGTTCACAAGTGGCTCGCTTGGATGATGCGTCAAGTTCCAATCAAGGTGATATAATGACGGCATTAAATTCTAGTTCTAAGGTTTCAAGTTCAAGTAGTAAAACATCTAATGGCACACTAAATGCATACATTAATCTCGGATTTGTTGATTCCAACGGCTCACCTCTCTGTATGTTGTGCAGCAAACTTCTTCCTAATAGTTCGATGGCATCTGCTAAGATGCGCCGACATTTAGAAACTGTACATCTCGACTTCAAAGATAAGGGTAAAGAATTCTTTGTACGTAAAAAAGAACAATTATTAAGAAGACAAAAAACTATGACGTGTGCGACTCAGACTGTGAATGAAAAGGCCACGGAGGCCTCGTATTTGGTTAATTAGCGGCATTGCTTAAGCAGGAGAAGCGCACACTATCGCTGAAAAGTTAATAAAACACAATGTATTCTCGACGAAAAAACTGCAATGCATCTTTCTACAGTGCCGCTTTTAAACGATACAGTTTCGCGTCGGATTGGGGATCTCGCAGGATACATAAAACAAGAACTGGTTGCACGGCTTCAAAATAAAAAATTCGTCTTGCAAATGGATCAGTCGACTGATGCTGCTGAACTGGCCATCTTGCTTGTAATTGTGCGATATCCATATAAACATTCACCCGAAGAAGACTTGCTTAAGTGCTCATCGCTGCCTATACTAACATAACCGGAGAAGAAATTTTTAACACGATTAACATATTTTTTGAGGAAAACCAACTCGATTGGAATGATTGCATCGATATTTATACCGAGCCAAGGCAATGACTGATCGAACAGCAGGAGCAATATCACGAATAAAAATTAAAGCGCCAAATTGTAGTTCAGTGGTGGCTCGTCGGGTGAAGTAGGTGAAGAGCCTCTTCACCAAAATAATGAACAACTAAACTAAAACATTCAAAGATTTATCTATCTATTAATTTAAATATATTATAAATATAATTTTTCATTATAACAAGTTCATTTGCAAACGATGTAAACATGCTCAACCGACCGTACTATTATATCTTTAACTGATTCACGGCAGCCGATGAAGAGGCCCAGTATTTATATGCGCATGATCGTGCGTTGCCATGGTAACAGTAACGTCATGCAGCCAGCAGACACTGACTCACCGGCACGTTTTTAGCGTTGGATGAAAAGCCGGCTAATACATCTTCATCATTTGGTTGGGTTTACTTCATTACTTTAATACAAATAAATATGAGGATTTTGGAGTGCATATTAAAAGTGCGGTATTCTTAAGACATTTTGAAGAATTCGCTTAATGGCCTAGTGTGCAATTTGTTGGAAACTGATATAGATGTGGGAAACATCAAGATAAGAGGGAAATTTTATTGCAAGGCCGATCTACTACTATTTTAAACATAGGTTTTTAAGAAAATAAATTTAAAAAATGGCAGATCATTCAATATTAATTTTAAGTCTTCCTGGTTTTTGAATTTAATTGGCTATGTACTATGTAGTAGCACTGCGTTACAAAAATTATTTTGCTGGCCGTGTTTACTATTTTCAAATAAACATTCTGTTTGGAATGGGGACTAAATATTACTAGATCACTGCGTGAGCACGGGGATTGTGGAGAATACTTAAAGTGCCACTTGATGCTTATATAGAAATTTTGTTCAAAATCAAAATAGGTTCGCCGCCAATGTTTTAAAAGAAAACGCTATCCTATATAAACTTAATTTTAATGAAAAAGTTCGATTGAATAGAATTTGCTTAAGGGCAGTTATTGATGCAGTCTCGAGTTAACCTATGTGGTTGTCTCGGATTTTGTTCATCAAGTAAGTACACAAAATGTTTTGTTGCTAATATAATATGTATATATTTTATTTTTTGATGATTTACCTAAAAACAACGCTAATAATTATTAGTAAATTTCGGCAGTTGGGGCGTGGTTCCCAAAAATTTTTCTCCTGCGGCGCTTTTACCCCTATAAGCAGCTCTTCACCACTTTCCAAAGCTGCGAGCCGCCACTGTCGTAGTTCCAGCCATTGCATCCTGCATAGACAATCACTTGCGGTTAAGAATATGCCGCTAGTTCTAAAATTGGTTCTTGATGAGGCGGTAAAAATAATTAATTTTGTCAAGTCACGTCCACTGCAATCCCGATTGTTGTTAATATTATATGAAGATTATGGTAGCAATCACAAAACACGACTGCTTCATCTGAAGTGAGATGGTTGTCTCGGGGTAAAACTTTGACAAGGCTTTTGGAACTAAGAACAGAATTAGAAGCTTTTTTTACAGATATTTAAATTTAAACGACCGCTTGTCCGATAAAAGATAGTTGTTTAGACTAGCATTTTTAGCAGACATGTTTGGAAAACTTAACGAATTAAACCTGTCACTACAAGGAAAACAGACAACAGTTTTCAATGCTAACAAGATAACCGCCTTTAAAAGAAAATTAGATTTTTCGATTACTTGTTTTGGTAAGAGAGGAATAGAAAGCTTTTCATTGCTAAGTGAGTTCCTTAGTCACCTTAGTCTTATTAATACAGAAATATTTCAAAATGAAACATTTGTTGAATTGGTGCAATATCTCAATGATCTGCGAGCGACTTTTGAACCTTACTTTCCTGAAGAACCGAATACGAAACTGAAAATAAGCTCATGGATTCAAAACTCTTTTTCATCCAAATTGCAGAAGCCTGAAAATATGTCAAAACAGATCTCTGAATCATTTTTAGAAATGGAATCATTGTTCAAAACTATTTCACTGAATGATTTTTGGTGCAGTGATAAATATCGACAACTTGCCACATAGGCTCTGAATGCTCTTCTCCCGACAACGTACTTGCGTGAAACGGGATTTTCAGGATATACAGCTACAAAAACAAAATACCGCAATAGACTAGATGCCGAACCAAACATGAGAATTCAACTTTCTTCTATCAAGCCTGGCATCACCCAGTTGATGAGGAATTAAAAACAATTTCATGCCTCCCATTAAATGAACTTAGTTTTATCATTTGCTTACTAACTTTAACTTATTACTTACTCTATCTATCTTTTTTGTATGATTATTAATAAACCATACACATAAACTGGTTTTGCTTTTATTTTAGAGTTTAGGGTTCCATTAAAAATTAGCTTTTTAAAAGGGTTCCGTCACCAAAAAAGTTTAAGAACCGCTGAACTATAGAATATTGTATTTTCTTGCTTGTTTTATATTGTTTGTTCCACCAAATAGGTATTTAAAAATTATTTATTTTTTTTTCTTCATAATTTGGCTATTTTAAAGCCTTTCCGGAAGAAATACAAGTAAGCCACCGGTTAGTGGTTTAGTTTGAAAAACGCTGTTTTTTGCCTGTTAAAACGCTAGTGGTAAAAGCATAATATACAAATATAATTTTGTCAAAGCAAACATATTTGGACTAGGAGACAGAAATAACATAGAGGCAAAAGCAAACAAACTTAATAACTAATAACTTTTAGAGATAATACCTCGGATAATACTGATTAATTGATTTAAACATTGAAAAAGAACAATTAGGTAATTTTCTATTATATGGGTTTCCTTTCGTGTTCTCGTTTCATTTAAAATTTGCTAGTTCTAAAATAAAATTTTATGTGAGATTATACATCATAAAGATGTTTTTCATTTATTAACCAAATCTGGGACAATGTAAAATATTTTTAAATTTCAGGTTAATTTTATTTTTTAAGTAAATATGTAGTTGATATAAACACCTGCCTTCAACCACTACCTCTCTTCAATGCCATCGTTTTTAAAACACAGTGTGCAAATTTAAAGAAAAAATAAGTTATTTTTTTTAAATGTATATTCTATTTAAACCGAGTACGTTGTTCGACGCACGAGTCTGTGTCTACCGACGGAATGTGGCATCCGCGAGCGATGTTGTCACATACATTTATTAAATTTATGATATTATATTTTTATAATGCCTACAATTTCATTTATTTATCGAAAATAAACAGTCATAAAAAACTAAGATTTTATTATTATGTCAACGTTGTTTAAAATCTGTTTTTATTCTATCAATGTTCTATAACAGAGTTTTATTAATACCTCCTACAAGTGAGGTACCGGTTTTTATCAACAATACCGAAACAGAATGTTTGTACTCGACGCTCGTTTCGCTAACCATGTTGGCATCATCAGGAGATGATTAAAACTGAGTTGAAATCATCTCCTGATCCTGCTTCCATGGTTAGCGAAACGCGCGTTGAGTATACAAACATTTTGTTTTGGTATTGTGGATAACCTCAACTTAGCCAGTTAATGTTGATATTTATAAATGCATTAAAATAAAAGAGTATTATCAAAAAAAATCCGAATACGAAAAATATGGCAACATAAGTCGGGCCAAAGTGAAGAGATGGGTCTACAGTGGGGTTGCCATACGTCCCGGTATATCGGGACATGTCATCACTTTGGAAGGCATAGTCACAGTGTCCCGGTTAAAACCATTACAAGCATTATGTTAACGTAAAGCTTTAGTAATGTTTGGTAAAATCTGATTCGTTTGCTCGTGGAAGGCGTGTTTCTTTAACGATTTTAACGACTTTTGGGTAAAAATTGGGCGTGGCACCCTAAAAAAATTTGACCTCCGGCAGCGACCATTTCCACCATCCCGTAACTCGGAGCTAAATCCGTCCTTCATTATGTCCCGGCTGCGTTCCGACAATTATGGCAACCCTAGTCTACAGGCCTCTACAACTATTAATTTGGTTGATTATACACGTCACGTGCTCATCTTGTGCCACCCATCCTGACTTTGCTTGCCCCTCACCGCCGCTACGTCACATTATAGCTCTACTGTGGCTACGTGGTAGACACAAACTCGTTCGACAAACTATACCAGATAAAGTTTTTTTCTATTAAATAATATAATACAATAATATATTTAGATAATTTACTACGCACTTGACCTGGCCAATGAAATCATCATAATACATTTCAGAAGCAAATTTATCACTGCGGGGGTGTATTTAAACAATATTTCTATTGGATTTGTAGTGGTATATGATAACTTTTAGAGGTAATATTTATTAAAGTATGTGGCTATGTAGCAAATAAAAAAATACTCCATAAAAATGGACCGAATTTTCTATTTGCCTGAATAGGTGCCATCAAGTCCTTAAAACTAGGAAGGAATTATCTAAACTGACACCACTGCTTGTTCCGCTATGAGGAGGCCCCGAAAATGATTTATGCCTAACTATAGCCCAAATGTTAAAAATGCAAATGTTTTTTTTTTCTTGACTTTGGGCATGCCTTAGTTTTGTTTGGTTGCGCCCCCGGAGCGAGAGGAGGACCATGCGCACAACCATTTTTTATCAATAATTTTTTACCGTTGTGCCACCACCAATGCCGCCACTCTGAAAATGTACTCGTTACACCTCGCGTTGCACTTACTTAATTTTTTATGAGAAACCTAGTGCAGAGCACCACCACGCATTCCTACATTTTACTCGGAAATCGTGTACAAACGGATCGTGAACCTGAAAAGATCAGGTTCACAATTTCCTGGAAATTTCAGGAAAGATTCCAAACCAGCAAACCACATTTTCTTTTCGCGTGAACGTTTCCATAAAAGGTGATTCACGTGTTCCAATAGGCCAGGTAGCAACGAGTCTCGCGTGCGGTGCGCGGTCTAATTAATGACCAATTTGGCAAAACCCACACGTATCCTTCCCGTAAACGGCCAAACGCGTTTTCCGGAACTTGGAACTGGATAGGGCCAGTGGCGTTGCTGGAGTCCGCTAACACGAAAACTATTTTTACGATAATTCGATAATTGTTACGTCTCAAAATTTTACAATTGCTTTGAGTTAATAAAGAGTTACAGGTTACAGACTCCTTTTTCCTAAGTTCAGTCCCCTTCTACTCGCGCATCTACGGTCTACGTTATTTTTACGTAGTGCCAACAGCGACGTTGCCAAACCTTGATAATTGTTAGCTTGTTAAATCGATTTGCCAGTCTTCTGGTATTAGCTCGGTAGACAGCGGATAATTGGCTAGAATTGCACACGATAGATCCTGCGTTCAAATAATGTTCATCCACAACTTTTTCTTCCTAATTGATGACGGTATAACCTTAAGTAAGTGTATATGTTAGAGACGGAGCAAAGCGACTGTTTTTTTTAAGTGAAAACTTCTTTAACGTCGTTGGGTGTGATTTGAGACTCGATATAACGAATGAAACAGAAACGAGGACACGAAAAAAGCGACACCACTAAAATGATATAGATCCATAGCCCGCGAGAGAATGAAATATAACACAGTATACAGTTGTTACAAGTTTGCCAAGAGTAAAAGGTAAATAGTATATTATTTTATATGGAGGAAAAGTGATACTTTTCATGGCGCGCTCGTGTTTAACAGCCGAACGGAGTGAGGCTGGTAATAGAGAGCAAGCCATGAAAAGTATCTTTTCCTCCAAATAAAATATGCTGTTTTTTCTTCAAATGTCGACAAATTAATGCAAAAACATCTCTTTTTAATAGTAATAATATCTAATTATTATTAAAGATAAATGGGTTCGCAAGGCGGCTTAGACCACGGTCGTAGGTGGCCTTGCTTAGACCGGTGTCGGTGAATATAATGTAACATAAAACTGTCAGTGGACACTGTCAACAATAATTATTTTTTTAAGATTGCGTCTCCGATTGCGTTTTAATTCCGTATTGATAAGCAGTTATTGAGTAAGTTCGATTAAATAACCCATTTGTTCCTAAATTAGTGAGTTTTAGAAATGCAGTCACAAATTGAGTGATAAATACAAATTGTAGTTTAATAAATCTTGAGTTGTTGACGCTTATTTTGTTGTCTGTTTGTATTGTATCTATGTTGCTATGACAACACTTTT
>MU182219.1:343811-384139 GCA_016904865.1 Pissodes strobi
TTCTCAAACTGAGGGAATTGACGTTATTCCAAGAGCATATTGACTTTCATAGTGGCAAGAGAATATTATTTTGTGTGTCTGGTTCGGCGGCCCGGGTTCGATTCCCGATGGCGTTTTTTTTTATTTTCTTGAGGTTATATTTGTAAAAAGTTTTTTCTTGATTTTGGGCATGCCTTGGGTTAGTTTTTGTTCGTTGCGCCCCTGTAGCGAGCGAAGCGAGCGGAGGGTTATGCGTGAAGTGTAATATTAGACATTTTAATGCAAACGTTAAAAATGTAAACATTAAACAACGCACGTCAGGCGGTATCTGTGACGGGAATATATGCTCAAAATGAGGAAGAAAAACTTTTTACAACCATAACCTCAAAAAAAATTAGAATGTGACGGGAATTGATCCCTGGGCCGCCGTATCACAGGCCCAGCATCTAACCAGTGAACCACCAGATCACAATTCATTGCACCGCAAAGACATGGGTAAACTGAATGCTAATTAGGTGCCGTGCTACGGCTATCTCTAAATGTTTTGCAGGCTGTCTGTAACTGTTAGTGACGTTATCGACGAACTTCCCCACCAGTTGTTTCAAGGTTAAACGCCTCGTGAACTTGAACACGCAAATACCCGAGGACAAAATTTAAACAGCAACAGACTAAAAATTACTTTAAATAATTATTTTTTTTTTAAGCAAGGGGAAAATTTTAATAGTATATTATGATATAAGTGTATAAGAGGGCCTTTAAAGCACGCGCGACATATTTCAAAACACGACGCGCAGCGGAGTGTTTTGTCAGTCGCAAGGGCTTTAAAGGCCTCTTATACACGTATATCATACGCTATTTTTTATTACCAATGCATCATAATCTCAAAAATGTTTAAAATATTTAACTTAAGGGATATATTGACGAATATATTAATCTGTCACATTTGACATGATCAAATGTTTCTATAGAAACCTTTAAAAAAGTAGGTGCATCATAAACATTATTTTAAGCACGCTGCAGCGTGCGATAATCGTTGATTATGATGCATGCGTAATAAAAAGTATTTTATTATTATTTTACTGAAAAATAACTTTTTAAACCATTGTTAAATTTTCCTAAGCTGTATTTTCTATTACAATGTTGGGCTGGGGACATATCACGAGAATGACGTTTGGGGGGTAAAAATAAGAAAATTGGTACATTTAAAAACAAAATTCAATACTTCTTGTAAAAGATTTAAGAAAGAATACTATTCTCAATAAGATTTTAAATAAAAAAAAAAAACGTATTTTTATTTATCGTTTGGCTTTTGACCCTTAGGGACAGCCTATTGCACAGTCTTGGTGGAATCACCCATGTACTATGACAAATGCAATGATATCATTCCTATGTAAGCCCTATGTTTTCATTTTTTTATGCATTTAAATTTGTTTCCTATTTGGTAGGTTTCGTGTAATAGCCCTCATTCGACTTTTCCAATTACTTCACTAAAAATAAACAGGAAAAAATATGTTCTTACAAATTCTTCGGTATTGACCGTTTAAAAAAGTATCCCGCGTCACTCTCCGAGCAGATTTTTAAAATTCACCTTTCAGGGGCCGCCCTTATGGGACCGGTGGGCGGGTGGGCCCCAAATGTGCTAGTCCGACACTGCATAAAATACATGATTTCCAATTCCTAGACGATTTATAAGTATATTTTGACCGAAATATTATTAATTAGGCACCTACATACCTAAAATTACGTAGCAGATAATGAACACTAAATTTACTCAAATGTCCGTCCGCCCGTATTTCTGTAGAGGTGGAGAAAAAACTGTAAACCCCGAAATTTTGATCTGTAAAGAGTCGACTTTTGTCTACATTATGTTGGGGATTAATGTTAACTATTAAGTAATTATTTTTTATTGAAAAAGTCGTAGGGAATGACGTTTTCTAAAATCTTCAGAATTGAAAAATTATTCTATAGATGTTATATTATAAAAAATATTCGTTGGCACCATATTACTCTATGCAACTTGACAGCCGAAGGTAGAGTTCATGAGTCAAACACAGGGATTATATTAGTCATGTTGTTACTCCAGTTTCTGGAAGCCGTCAAATCATAGTCGAGATTTAATGTCAAGCATGATGTGAATATTTGTACACTGATTAAAATGTCAAAAAACATTAATAAATATTTCTTTGCTTTTTATTTATTTGCTTTAAATAAAAATTATTTAGATTGAACAAAATTTCTTTAATTTAAATACTTGGGAGTGTTTGATTTTTCTTGGTTATTTCTTTGCCTTGTGATAGCAAGACTTTTTTCCATATTAAACACATATTTATTCGCTTTAAAGATTTACAGATACGAAACCTCTCCATTATTTAAAACAAATAAAGGTTGCTTTAAATTAAAGATTGTGAATATTTGATCAAATATCTCTCTTACAATTCGTAGCAGTTGCGCAGCCGCGTCGACGCTCTACGCTTCCCAGTCCCCGTCTCGGGCCCTTTGTTCAGTTTCATTTCTGTTGCCGTCCTGTAGGGAAATTTTATCCACCCAATGTCGCTATTTTTAGTATTTGTGATGGAAAATAATTTAATTAAGTGCGACTTGGGTCATTTGTGCCCTCCTTTCAAGGTAAGTTACATTTTTATTATATTACTTAGCTAGGTACCTAATCAATCGTTTCTAAATAAGAAGCGTTCTCTCATAATCAAAATGGCGTGAGTTTTACTAGTACCTAATTAAAAATTGTTTTCTGCTGTTACTACCGAGAGATGCAGATGAATTTACGCGATATACGCCTACAATAGTGTATAACAGTTCGCTTAGGCAGTGCGGCATACGATCTTGTTTGAGTATTTTTGCTTTTTACGTTGTACAAGTTCAATGGCGTCCTCTTCGTTCTTGTATGTACCTACATAATATAATATGAATTGATAGGTAATTCAAAGCCCTGTTTATTTAATCTGAATAAATAAATGGTTGATCCATGGAAGTACAGTTTTGAAGCAAATTGTTTTTTATTTCGATTAAATCTAATAGTATTTAAAAAAATAATATTTTTGTTAAATGGATACATACTTTTAAACAATATAACAGGCTATTCAAATAGCATCATGAACAACAGTCACAATTGTTTCGTTTCTATTACTTTCTGTTTTAGTTATTGTTGTTTTATTTTTAGATCAAAATATTGACGGCATCGAAGTTTTACGTAGCCTGATGGAAATCGATTTAATGTCGTTACTAACAATAAAATCGGTGACATCTTGTGCCATTTCCGTTCAATGCTCATTACACTGGATCTGGAGAGGTAGTTGTATGTCCTATTAGGTTAATTAAGTAAAATGTTACTATTTTTATAGGATAAAATTTTTATGAACTTTAGAATTTTAGTATTTTTTATAAAAACTAGTGAGTTACCGTTAATAATAATAAGTAGTACAAACTTATCCCATAATATGTTTATGTTCCTATCTAGTATATTTAGAAAAAAGATGTTTTTAGCATATGATAATAGTTTTTTTAATTATAAAAATGATTTAGCTTTCAAAACCAGTGATAAGCAGAGACAAAATAATCTGAATATATTTTTTATTTATATTTTGGAAATACTCGTTTTGTTCTTTGTTTTTAATATCTTTGAATAAAAATGTTTCTTTGATATCCCTTTTTAACTTTTATTTTATTTACTGTGGGCGACTGTTCCTGTCACGAATTTGGTAATTAAAAGTTAATGTTCTGACATACAATTTACAAATCGGTGGTTAGATTGGATTCTTTAGCATTTAAAAGAAAACTAAGACATATAGTTTATTTCAGCTAAAACGTAAAACCTAAATAAGTCTTAATAATAATAACAGTGTTTTTTTAAGCTACATATTGAAACATTGAACAGGCTTGAGCAAATAAAAATTATTTGATTCAAATAAGAGAAATTATTTCGTATAAATGCCCAAAACATTGGTTTAAATTACCGACCTATTTAAATTAAAATACAAAGTTTTTGGAACAAATATACCTCAGTTTTCAATCAAAACACAAAGGTTTTAGAACATATATATGTTATATTTGTTCCAAAAGCTTTGTGTTTTAATTTAAATAGGCCGGGTATTTAAACAAATGTTTTGAGGATTTGTACGAAATAATTTCTCGTATCTGAATCAAAATAATCTTATTGGTTTTAAAGTTTTTTTTGTTTGATGTGAACAACGATTATATAATCATATTGTTTGATCGCAATAAATATTTATTTCGAACAAAGAAAAACTTAAAAATAAATCAAATAAATATTAATTTTTTTCAAACAAATATTTGTTTGGCCATTATCAAACAAATATTTGCTTGAATAAACTCCATTTTTAATTGGATCAAATAAATTTTTTTTCAGTGTAGATGTTTGTTTCCAGCTTTTAGCCTATTTTGTTCAAAAAACATCGGTCGGAAGTCTTGAATATGCGACAATATTTAGAATTTATACTCTAGAGTTTGTATTTCAATCGAATCTAGAAATAGACAAAACCAAATCGAAATCAATTCAGACAGCTGATTCATGGTGTATTACGGTGGAAGGTACTTTAGACGCTTCTGGCGAACCACTCAACGAATCATTCTAAAAATTTGGTCGTTTACATAAATAGATATGCTCTACCTTGTTGCGGTTGTTTGTTTCAATGTGGGTTTATTCGCATGTAGCATTTACCCAAATCAAGTGGGAGACAAGGGAGATAGATCGGTTCAGTGACCGCCCCCGACCACGACTTCTTCTTTTTCAACAGACTTTTCCAACTTTTCTTAAACACTCCCAAATTAATCCCGGAGCCTTACATACACCGAAAGGCTGTCTCGGATAAAGAACCCATAAAACTAAAAGAAAGGGTCCTAATTAGATTGTTTCACTCATATTATGTTATAAAGTTATTCAATATTATAGTATGTCAATACTTAAAAGCTATTGCTATGACGCCTTTATAGTTTAATTCTATTGTGCATTATATATTTATTAATTAAAATCATTATTGAATCATTAATGTTTGACAATAAAGATCTGACTCAAATATGGGGCTAGGCACGTTAACTTTAAGTAGTTGCCTGGTCCTTGTCCATTATAGGGCACACAAATAATCCCTATGATGTTACATTCACAATCTGGAGAATCCAATAGACCCAGTCTAAAAAGGTGGGCAGGCGTAAGACAATGACCTGATCTCATGCCAATTATAGTTGTTATGTGTCTTCTATCTACAAATGTTATATTTTTATACCATGGCGTAAAATCGAAGTCTCCCTGAATAGTTGCATACCTTACCCCTTTTTCCCTTGCAGATTTCCACCAGGACTTCCAGTCACTCCGAGTTTTCCTTTTTATAAGATGATATAGCTCTTCTTTGTCGAGCTTAATTTCAAGAGGTACAGTCAGAATTCTACCCACGTTTGCCAGTTTATCAGCCACTGTATTGCCATGAATCACCCGGAATCCGGGCCAATATATCCCTAAAGTTTAGCGACTCATTCATTTCTATGAACAGCTTTCTTGTATCATGAACGATACAATTTAATTTAGATGAAATTATTGAGCAGTTGATTTGCGCTTTTTGAGTCGGTGAGGTTAACTATATTATCAATATTCCTTTTCTTACTTAGTTGTAAAGTTTTGTTAATCGCAATGATTTCTGCCGTACGAATCTGAACTTCACTTATATTTTTGTTGGGCAAAATACACCAAGACCAACCGTACCTGTTTCAATATCCTTTGAAGAATCAGTAAAAACCCATGTGAACTCAGCCGCCAATCCGTCAAGCTTCTCCAAGAATTCCCTGTCACTCATCAGTTTTCCTTGGTTAAGCCCAAATCAATCACAGGGACCGACTTCAGTTTCAGTTAGCTATAGAAGTCAGAACCGAAGAATGGAAGCATCTCTGCCCTCTTAATCGAATCCTCACACTCTCGCAGATACCTATACGCAAGAACCGTGATAGGTGACGCCTTACATTGCCATTATTTGTTGGTCTTATCACCTACAAAAAAGCTCAAGACTTGCAAATATCGTCGTCAATATCACGAAGTGACGTAACTCGATTTTCACAACTTTACAGGAGAGCATTTTAAAGCTTTTTATAAAGTTTAATTGAACCGTGATCAATAACAGTAGCAGTCTCAATTCTAATTTTTGGTTTATTAAGAGATGCACATGTGAACTGCATGTTTATAGATCATTTGTTAAAAACAAATTGCTATAGTTTCAAAAAAAGACAAAAAAATGAGATACGTCACTATGTGAAATTTCAGAATCATTGTGTGGTGATAGCAAAAATAGTTACGCCATAAATAATCTCTAAAACAGGATAAGAAGAATAATAATCTGCAGTACAAACAATTTGCTGAAAATGGCATTTTATTACGAAAATTGGCGAAAAAAATGCACATGAACAAAAACAAACATATTGAACCAAACAAAAAATATCTTAAAACAATTAAGTTTTCATAAAAGGTAAAAATCTAATTTACTTAAATACATTCAAAATAACACATAAAAGTTAACAAGTAAAAAATTAAGCTACACATCATGATGTGGCAGAATTAAATAAACATTTTGGTATTCGTGAATCCTCACTACTGGTAAGGGCCCTTCACATAATGATTGTAAGTCTTTGTACTTATCACTCCTGAGTTTTTGAACTTCTAAATTTAAAACCCCTAGATTAACTTCAGATAAACCAACTTTTTGTCGTTTAAGAATCGTTAAAGAATCACATTCCTGTTGAAGGTGGCTATTCTTAAAATATATTTTTGATGGTTCGGATTTCTTTACCTTTAACTCCATAACGTCTTTTCAATTAATGGGATGTCCTGAGTCGGATGTTCTAACTGATAGTATTCTGAGATCGTTAGATAGTTTCTTAAAATCCGAAAAGGCATGGTATTCAAGAGGCTCGGCAAGCCGTACAGTGGGATATAGCTGTGAAGGAACAAAAATATCACCGGCCGTTATCAAGGCTGTAGAAATAACACTATGTGCGGAATCTCCCTCGTTTTGCCCATGGAATGATTCAAAAAATCGCAATGAGATTTCCTCAATATTTTTTGTGTTTGCTACAGTATAAAGCAACATGGCTGCAGTGATCGAATTTTGGTTTTGACCACCGCAACCATCTGAAAAGAGGGCAACCGTTTTTACGGTATTCTTAGTGTCGTAGGCGCTTATAGCTTTATAAATACAAGAACTTATCTCAGAAGCACCTCGTTTGCTTTGTACCTCAATCCAAAGACATAACTTGTTGGAAGTCAAAACTAGCACATAAAATTGACTATTGTTTAAAGCCTCTGTTTTGACATTTTGTTTAATTTCTCTTACTTTGCCTTTTTCTGCATCATGCTTCTCGAGACGAGCTTTTAACTGTTTTTTCTTAGCATCATCTCCTGCTCTGTAACTGAGACACAAAGAACACTGCTCTTTTTTTGCCTTGTGAAACGCTAAATTTAATGTTCTAAATACCTTTCTGTATAAGTCAATACAAGGTTTTTCGGCATTTGGATCTAATTCGCTTATCAACATCTCATACATTTTAGATACTGTTAACCCGGGGTGAAGATATTCCTTCGTAGAGCTGGACCTACAGTAGTGTGACTCTACCTTAGGAAATCTTTTAATGTGATTGAGAATGGCGTCTCATAGATTTTGGTCTCTATTAATAATATCAGTTGATTGGCGACCACTCCTTTTTTCTTCCTCCAACAAACCGCTCTCATTTACTTTCTCTAAGGCAGTTCTCATAAAACGCTCAGAAACACCCAACGTATTTAAAAAAAATTTCTTACATACTAAATGACGCGTATGTTCCACTGACAAAAAGTATTGGTTGGTACGTTGTCTTCTCGAATGTTCTTTCTTGGAAATCTTGTACGTAGTTTCTTTTGGTACAACATGACGAACTATGAAATCGCGCTGCCTCGTAAGATTGCCTGACAGGTTAATATGAAATACGCCGCTTACAAATTTAACAAAGTTCGTGAAACAAATTTAACAAAATGACTTAACTTAAGTTACGTCTCTTCGTGAAATTCTGTTTTCGACAATTATCAGATACTCAGGCGAGATATGCCGTGCTATCATAATAAATATAATGAATTGAGATACGCCATTTCGTGAAATTGTAGAGCATACCTTTTTACATTATATATGTGACTTATCTCAATTTTCAATTTTTTCGAGTTACGTCACTTTGTGATATTGACGACGATATATCCATATAGGATTGTTATTTAAAGCCATATTTTTTTAAACAAACTTTGGGTTGTCAATAACGTTCTTCTGAATTCCAAGGACATCTCTTCGCATTCCGACAACAGTATTTTGATATGGGACTAAACAAATGCGCTGCATATTCCAAATGAGTTCGCACGATACCCCTATACATGTGAGTTAGGATTACTGGGTCTGCACCTCACCACACTCGGCCAATCGCCTGCATGACATTGAGACTTTTCTTAACTTTGACCTGAACATCTGAAACTTGTTTATTCCTTCAAATTTGAGCTCAGAGCCATGTACTTGGTCTCCTGGACCCATGGGATAATGTCATTATCATCAATGACTGAAGGGAGTTGCACATGACTTCTCACAGGTCTGAAGAGGATCGTCTTAGACTTTCGAGAAGGCAGCGAGAAACCATAATCTATGAAACACTAGTTCAGTTTTCCCAAAGATTCGTTTATCCTATCAATAACCGAGGGTATGTCCTTACCTGTCATTTCATCTGCAAACTGTATCAGAAAACTCGGCTTTAGTGCATTTTGCCGAAGGTTCCAAATCCCAACATAACTGATCTATTATAATGTCATGCAACTCTGATATTTTAAATTAAACACCCTGTATATTATTGTATATTTGGATTGTGCGAAGAATTCTAGACATATTTCATGAATAATGCCCTTATCCTATCTCCAACTGTTTTTGACATATTGACAGCTGAAAATCGACCTTTTACCAAGTTTGACACCCTGTAAAATCTAAACGGCTAAAAATAGGGAAAAAGGTTTGCACTTTCTTATATCGTTTTTTCGTAAGCTATCGTTTGACACTAACTTTATATTTACATACCCAGAGGTTATGAAATTCCGATTAAACTTAACCTCTGGTTAAACCTAAAGTTAGTGTCAAACGATAGCTTATGAAAACCCAAGAAAAGAAAGTGCAAACCACTTGGCTCTATCTTTAGCCGTTTAGATTTTATAGGCTGTCAACTGTTAATATTTCAAAATCAGTTAGTGATAGGTATAGGATATTATTCATGAAATGTGTCTAGAATTCTTCCCACAATTTAAATATGCAAGAATATACAGGGAGTTCCATTTAAAATATCAAAGTTGTTTCTACTTTTTAATAGAAGCGACAATACTGCATTGTTGAAAATATTTTAGCAAGGTATAGAGCATATCCGTTTATGTAAATGACCAAATTGATCCGTTTAGTGATTCGCCAGAAACGTTTAAGGTAACATCGTCCGTGATACACCCTGTATAATTCAATGAAATAGATATTATTAACAAGTAAATATGTCTAACAGAGTAGCACAGGTAACATCGAGTAGATACTATTCGTCAATCTCCAACTTTTTACCATAAAACGACCCAAAATAGCCAAAAAGAACAACAACTAATAAAAGCAACTAATAAAAATGTGCCGTTTAATCATAAACTTGGCAACAACATTACTTGGCAACAGACAATATACCTATTTTTTTAAACTTGGAAAAGCCATGGACAACGATTTATCAAATACGAAAGCAATTCGAGAAAATAAAGGGTGCCCAGTTAAGGGCTTCTTGTTATAATGTAAAAAGGAAATAAAAATATCTTAATATTTTTGGGTAATTTTATCCTAATCTAGCCATTTTACGTCTGCGTCAGCGCCAGAGACAAACACAAATACATTGACGTCTGACATCCATTTGCAATGCCCGCACTGCCTTTTGACGATATTTTATTCACAGTTGTGTTTCTGAAATATTTTTGTTTTATTATACTTATTTTGTGTAGATTGTGCGATTTACAGACTTTACGTAGAAACTTGAACTTGAAGTGGTAATAATGTGAAAATTAAATATCAGGTAATATGTTAAGGAAGAGCTAAAAAAATATCTCCGTTTTTGAATTTCTGTCCTGCTTTTCAAATAAAGGAGTAATCTTGAGTGAGTGACCGGTTAACATAAAGCACCCTGTACATATGGTCAAACAGTATCTTAGTTCAAACAAAAATCCAAAGACATATAAAAAACAATAGACAGAGTACGTCATTCATAAATTACCAAATGTTTACATGCCAACATTAGAAACATTAACGTGAAGAGGGGATGGAATAATGAATGAAAATAATGAAGATGGCAGCCGAAGCGCGCCAAGCATTTCATTCATGTGACGCGCCTGCGTCATGTTTCTCCCGGCGGCGCACCATAGGCCTAACATTTTAGGGGACATCTGTTTAAAGTCACGTAACATTAAAATAAGTCTGCTGTCAAGCAGAAATAATAAGCCATTACAAAAATGAAAATGACTAGACATAAAAGAATAATAATTTATGAATACTGAAATATGCATGCACATAACTAAAATAAAAAATTTCAAGTTACAGTTCGGGAAAAAATCAATTTACGTTTAATTAATAGGTAATTGATTACACAGTGATTACGAGGTGTCGCTAGCCGCTGGCGCCGCCGTGCCGGTCTACTTGGGAATAATACTAATTATATAAAGAAACAGGGGGAAAAACAAATTTCATTTATTGCGAAATAAAGTTAATTTAGTGTTCATAGTTCGTATTTTGTTTTGACGCAATGCTTGGGTTCTTTGGGTTACCTCATGATGAGTTCTTATCTTAAAGCATTGTCTCACGAGTTACGAGTTTTATGAATTCATGGCAGTGGCCATCGATGCACGATTCTTCAAAAAAGTGATCGCCGAAATAGTTATATATGCCACTTGGCAACTTCTTTATGGCATTTATTATTAGTATATTGCACACATTCTATATTTTTGTTAAAAATATTTGTTTTTTTTTTATAAAAAATCTGAAGTATTTTTCGTGCCCAGTTAACAATAGCCCTATCAAAAATAACATTTTTTTAAATAACGTGAAACTAGGTTATCTATATTAGTTTTCTAATGGAAAAAATGCGGACAAATTTTTTTTTGTTTTCTTTAAACCGGAAAAATATTTTACTCGTTACGTTTTGTCTTCGCAATATTTTCAGTTTAATTTTGAAAATTAATGAATATAGATACTTTTAAGAACGAAGCTGAGCGTGAACCCTCGAGTCATTGGAACAGCCCTCACGTGGGAGAGGGTGTAGTAGGGATGTAAGTATACTTAACCGATTTTCATCCGACGGGAACAATATATCGCATATTTGAACAATACAATAAATCCCTATTATTTGGCCCATATTTTCTTTTTCCACTAAGGGTTCTGCAAGGGGTTATTGCAATGACTTGAGAATTCACGTCCTGTATGTAAAATTCGATAGGTACTGAATTTCGAATATTTTCGGGTAATACCACAAAACTTTTTTTAGATAATAAAGGCTCTAAGCTTGCCAATTTCAAGCAAATTCTACCCGTTCCCGTTTTTAATAATCCTGTTTAATAAATTTGAGGTCTACACAACTGCGGCAAAAGTTCAAGCGGCAAATTGTCGCGTTCCGTCCAAACTTTTGAATTATCCGCGTCCCGAACAGCCCCGATTAGAATAAATCATGCGCTGAGCTTTAGCATACGGCAGGACTTCCATAAAACGAACGCCAACCAGGAGGTTTAATTAGCTAGTTAACGACAATCCATAATCGAATTAAACGATTCTATCCTATTAAAACTTATTGCATTAAAGAGCGCCAAGCCGACCGGAGATCGAATTAGATATCTAAAAGAACCCTAGTTGCTCCGTCTAATGCTCCTTTAATTCCGTGTTGCAATAAAAATGTTCTTTCTAATTCGAAGCGCCAAATCGGCTAAATACAATGTGCTTTGCAATCCATGTGAAATTCAATGAAGAACAGCAGGGCAGTTGATCATTGGTGGGTCGGGCGACATACACCACAGCCCCGACTGATTATCAGTAGATATATATTATGTTCTCATTTATTGAGAGATTAAAAATGTGGGAACTCTGTTGGCCAATCAAATTGATAGATTACTCAAGAAATACTGGGATATATTTATTTGCTAAGTTATACAGCTGCGTCTAATAAGAAAAGTTGAAGTGACCCTCAAAACAATGGCGTATTCTTCTAGCACTGAGTATCAACTGTCCCGATATCGGATTTAGAGGAGGAGTGGTTCTTAGGAAAGGAAATAATTGTTCTTATTAATTATATCAAAGCCAGTAGTTGGCTAATTAGTTACCCTGCTAGATCTAGCTTTAAGTTGCTGACAACACTGGCCAGTGCGACTTCAAATTCAAAATTTCAAATGGCATGAGAGAATTTCCAATGGCGTTTCGTCAGCTTTGTGGATGACCAAAACATAACCGATCGTATGGAAAGATGCAGACATCGTGCCACCTTTATCTGCCAAAAAGGGAACCAGCCTCTTTGGCTCCTATAAAACGGCGAGCCTAGAAAATGTACTAGCGTAGATTAACTACATATTATAATATAAAGGAAAATAATATATAATAAATAAAATTTGGCTATAAAAATTACTAAATGCACAATTCCGTTAACAGACCGGGTTTTATTTATTTTGGAAAATGTCGAAATTTTAGATACAAAGCTAAAGACAAATACAAATATTTATTTTTTATTTATTTCGTACTCAATCACACAAGTCAAGGGCAAAGTCAGATAAAGTTACAGTAGATTACACACTACAATAGAATAAAATCATAAGTAATTACATACAGCATTGTTATACAAGACATTACACAATTAGAATATTATTAAAATGTGACATTATTAAAATCAAAGTTAAGGAACTCCTCAAATCAGTAAACATCCAGAACGATCAGCAACTTTTTCGCCGTACCCTTAAAAAAAAAAAGAAAATGGCAATGATCTAATATGTGAGGGAAATTTATTGTAAAACCTTACACCCCAATATCTCGGGCCGTCCTGAGACTCCTTCAACCTGTGGTATATAGGGAACAAGTCACCCGTACCCCTTGTATCGTGAAAATGAACTTTCTCATGTGCTGTGTAGGTGTTCTGGTCTTTCTTAATTCAAGAATGTTAAGTGAAGGAAAAGTTAGTATTTTATTGTGTATAAAAGCATTTCTGCAATCAACCCTGTAAGGAAGTGCCGAAATAACTCTAATTGCATGACGTTGAAGCCTAAACACTTGCGTGACCCCTCAACAACATTGCATACGAAATATGACTATGACACAAGGAAAAAAATGCCAGCCTCAGCACGTCAGCGGTAACGCAGTATCACAAGTTCCTCAGTACATAGCTATTGGTACTTGGTACTCAACTTACCGATCAAGAGGTCAATGTGTGAAGTCTATACTAGTCCGGGGTCTAGGCAGACACCCAATCTGACACTATCTGCCGATTCTCCGCAAGAAATATGCCTCATTGAGAATATCATATGCTCAGTTTTAGCTTCATTTAAGTAAAGCTTGTTTGCCGCAAACCAGTTCTCAGCATCCGACTGTGACCCTGCAACCCCAGGAACTGCCTCCTCACATTCACCGGCTGTAAAGGATATGATGGTGTCGTCCGCAAAAAGAGTAAATCGAGATAACAGTGCAGCATGGGGTAGATCATTAATAAAAATTACTGATCCCTGAGGTACCCCAATGCTTACGACTCCCTCTGTGGACAGCAGCACAGTCTGGCGCCTGTCACTCATGACAAAATACTGCGTAATTTGGAAGGGCATGCACCTCAAGTATTTCTGAGAAGACCGTTAATTAGGATTATATTGAGAATGTGGGGATCTCCCTCGGGATCTCCACTATTCTTATTTTTCACAGAAGTAGCAACGTCCCTGACCTCATTAAAACTAATCTCAGTAAAGTCAAATGAGACACTGAGTGTACTGGCCACCTGAGACCCCTTTGTCATTGGATCTGTATTAGTTTGGGTTAGTTTTGTTTGGTTGCGCCCCGGAGCGAGCGAAACCAGCGGAGGGCCATGCGTGAAGAGTTAACAGTACTCTAAAGTGACGTTAATCCACCAATCAGGGGCCCAATTCTTGAAATATGGTGAAAATATCCACCAGTGAAAATTTTCACCAAAATATTTCACCCGGCGAAGTGGTTATACGACGAAGTCGTACTCTTGAACACTGGGTGAAAACGTTTATGGTGAAACTAAAAATATCATTTGGCAACATAGAAAGGTAGTTTAAACAAGGTTATCGATTTTCAAGAAAATCAAAAAGACTTAGCTGCTTTTTGACTTCCAATCTAACTTCTTGTTTTTGTTGTAATCAATGTCCATTCGGTAGGACTCTGTTGCATAAAAATGTAAAGCAATCAGTACCTGGAGCAAATACCACTGAAATTCAGTGGCAAATATTAAACGTTATTTTGCGTTTTTTATTTATATATATTTCCGGCGTTGTTTTTAAAACTTACCAAAAAAAAAAATACTTCCTCATTCCCACTTGGATGAAGTTAACCAATTTTTAGTTAGATGCTTAATTTTCGAAATAACCGTCAGAATAGTAATTTAATGTCAATGTACCTACTGGAATCACTAGGACCCGAAAGTGCATAATATGAAGACTACTTAAACTGGTTTAAAATCCGAAAATTCCGTATATGTCCTACAATAGATGACCATATTTTGCAAAACTAATATAATTAACTTCCTAACACTTGTTGTTTCAAAGTTCTCCATGTCATCCTATCTGTATCTTATAGGTAAAATATTTTAAGTATTCAGCTATATTTGGTGCAGCGATTTGATCTTACTTTGCTTTGTTTGTCCAAGGCTGATTTTCTTGTTGAACATTCAAGAAAAGTGTCTACAAATTCTGTTAAAACTCTGGCAAGGGGTATACTACTTAACTAAAACACTTTTTACATAAACTATCCGATAAAGCTCGGTAGGGGTCGACTATTCCTATTTATGACGCCCGCTTTCGTTCGTTTCCCATTGTCAGCTATTTACAAAAACCTAAATAACGTTTAAATTAGAATAGTTACATATTCAAGAGCTATATAAACGAAATTTCTTATGCACACTGCACAACGTAATATATACAAATGCTCCTAAAATTGTCAAATTCACCACTGAATGAGGTGGTGAATATATTCACCAGATAACTAGTGAACATTTTCACCAATTAAAGTTCAAGAATACGGTAACCCTCGGAATCGGTGAAACGAGCTTAATTTCACCTGGTGAAAATTTTCGCCGCATTTCAAGAATTGGGTCCCAGAATGGTTTGGGTTTGCGGTTTGTCAAATGTTATCTAATCGAAGAAAAATTAGAAGAGTGGAAGGAACAAAAATTAGAAACTGATCAGAGGTGCATGAAAGTATTTACCTAAACATTTTTCCGAGCATTTTTCGGATCAAGATATTTCTTACAAAAAATCTTAACAAATTGTTGGCTTTTCTTTCAGTTTGCCAGGACCAGGCACAAATGTGATAACTGAAAGAGTATTCACAGGCGTAAATAAAATATGGACGATCAAGAAATCTTATCTTATAATGCGACCGAGAATGCGACTGACCACCACCCTCCTAAAGGGGGCGGTGGACTCTCGGGTGGACTAATGCGCTAAACGAGGATTCATGGCCCAGTTTGTTCAAATTTCCAGAAGTTTTCTAAATTTAAATACAAATACAGCACACATTTCACTGGTTGAAAAAACAGAGCTTAACATCAAGACTTTTGTTTAAAATTTCGCTGTCGGAATTTCAAAGTACCTACGTGGCGTTCCATTTGCTTCACATTTAAATTAGATATGCCCAAAAATCGAGTAGAAATTATTTTAAAAGAGTGAATAACTGAATCCTTGGCTACAAATAAAGATATCGTAACACGAAAACAAACAGGCTTATCTGCAGTCCCTGGGTAGGCACGTAAACTGGGAAGCAAACAGTTTTGTTTGCTCGTTTTTATTTATGGCTAGCCAAATGTCTTCTTTTCCAAGTGCAAATTTTAGACACATTTAATTTGCCTTATGCTAATTTTTAGATTTACTCAGGCCTAATAGTAAATTTATTAATGGTAGTGATAAAAACTACAATAATATACGGGATACATACACAGTTGCAACGTTTTATGATTCAACACTTTAGAATCACTTGCTCTTACTGTTTTGTACTCTGACCATTTAATTTTTCACAGTTTTTATCTTTTTTTAACTATGCTGTTTACCTTTGAACTCTTCATTTAAGTTAACTTTCTGTTTAATTTATTTTAGCCTAATTGTTGCCATTACATTTAAGTTAAGAACTTTCAGTTGTGTTAATTGCTCACTTGAGGAACATGAGTGAAAGAATTTCTCTGACAAAATTTGTCTAAAATATTAGCTTTGTACTTATGGCACGCACAAACCAATAATCAGCATATATCTGTTTGGTCATTTACAAATGGTTTAAAAAATATCACGTCCTCGCCTGATTGGATTTGACTAATTTGGGACCGCTGTAAGTATTAATTTGAAATAACATTTGACTTAATGGTTTCACATTTTTTTATATCCACCCGAACCAAAGATAGCAAAATAAAAAAATAGAATGGAATGGAGTGTAGGTATTGATTTTATTTTAATAGTTCTATAATACATACCGAGAATTTGTTAAAATACCAGGTACTCACTGACTCTTAATTTACATATCTTACACTGAGTTTACGGTTGCATCTTAAAATTGAACCTATAACCTATGAAGGCATAGTGTAATTTTTGTTAAATTTATTAATATAAAAATGTTCATTTGTGTATAATGCTAACTAGTATTTCAAATTTCACATGAAATATACATGCACCCTAGGTACTAAGCACTAGTATGATGTTTGATGTATGTACAGTAGGAAAATGTGTATTCTCATTTATGACGCTAACAGATATTATGAAATTTACACAATATTCTAAGAAACAGTCCTAGTAAGTTTGTACCTTTATTGTGAGAATACAAACATTTAATTATTACAAATATCGTGAGAGAATTTCATGAATGTACCATTATTATCATATACAAATATTTTCACTTCATTGGTAATTTTTTTTGCCAGTGATACCTATATCTGATTCTGAATAGAACTTGGTTATAAAACTTTGGCGTAAGATAATGTTACAAATTTCTCTAGTTAAATCGCTATGAAAATACAGTTTGCCTTAAGATCTTCATTTGAATGTATAAAAGTAATAAGTGAGATAATATACAGGGTTCTCATATTGTATACTTCAGCAGAGTATAGATGTGGTTGAAAAAAGTTTGTTCAATTTTACATTTAAAATAATTCCATTTCGACACATAAACGAGTGTCGAAGAGAACCTCTTTTCGACACTACTCTTCCTGACTGGTTGCTATGATTTTAACAAAATTGTTCAATGTCAAGACCCACTAGCAAAAATTGCGACACCGCTTTGAAGGGGATTTCTACTAATAAAGACATCAAAATGAAAAAATGGCAGTGCAACCGCTGATTGGGACTAGAATAAATTAATGTTTTTCATAAAAAAAACCTGCAAAATAGAAAAAATAGTGTAAAATACACGTTTTAAAACACGTTTTAGCACACTCGCACATTAGCATACATGCTACTCCACACGAGTATGACATATCTTAGAAGTGGCACAACCAATGCTCTATATATCATTGAAGCAATTTTCTACTTATTCTTAAAATAGTATAGAATTTCTAGATTCAATATTTGATTTTTTCACTCAAGTACCGAACATGTTGCTCCCACCTCAAGTGCTTATCAATCATCACCAAAGTTTCCTAGATGGAGGAACAATGAGCTGAAAAACTTGATTGTTGAAAAGAAAAATGCAGATAAAAGATTCAAAAACACTAACTCATTTGAAGAATACATTGCCTTTTCTGATTTGCGATGTCACATTCTTGTCACAAAAACCAAGACAAAAACTACATTTTAAAACTAGAAAATCAGCTATCTGACAAAAGATCATTTTGGCAATTCATGAATTCAAACAGGGGAAACTCGGAGTACCCACAGTGTATGAATCTAAATAACCAAGAAAGCAGTGATCCCAAGAGTGATCCTCAGAAAATTTCAGAGATGTTCGATAGCCATTTCACATCAGTGTACTCAGAATACTCAGAATTTTTAGATTTGGATAATAGCACAGCATTCGTCTGTGATAAATCTGTCTCACTTGGTAATCTACAACTTTCAGTGATTGACGTTTTTGACAGGATTAATGTTTTAAACCTAGTCTGGGCCCTGGGCCAGATGGAGTAACTGTTGTCCTATTAAAGAATTGTATATAAGTCATGTCTGAAGTGTTATGTCGAATTTTTAATTTGTCTTTGAAAAGTGGCAAATTTCGAAAATTCCCTTCTTACTGGAAATTGTCTTATACTACTCGAATCTTTAAGGATGGGGATAGGTCAGACATAAAAAACTGTCGTGCAATATCAAAAACGACATTAATATCTAAAGTCTTCGAATCCATTGTTGCAGAAAAAGTAACCCCACAACAAGCAGCATGGATTTATGAAAGGAAGGTCAACAGTATCCAATCTTCTGTGTTATGAGCAATGCCTGTTGGAAGCCTGTGAGAATGGGGGTCAGTTTGACTCCATATATACAGACTTCTCGAAGGCTTTCGACAGGGTTGTTCATGGCATATTAGTAAAAAAGCTTGAGTTGCTTGGCATTTTTGGTGATCTTCTCAACTTGTTCGAAAGTAACCTCAAGGGACGTAAACAAGCAGTAAAAATAAAAAACTATATTGAAACAGACCGACCCTAGGTATGCGAATTAACAAAGAAAAGTTCTAAAATAATTAAATTCACCGGCAAAATTGAAATACACTCGGTATTATAAAAAGCTTTAAAAACGCACTTTTGCAAGCAAATCCCGAGACGCCGGTAAAGAGAGGGTCGAGTCAAGCTTCGGAGATACGCGGCACACTTATTTACGTCTCTTTTTAATACATTTTCCTAATGTGTGAGATCGGAATTTTAATAGCCTCTTGGCGCACTCACACATCAAATGGGGACTTTTGCCTATAAAAACGCCACCGCAAAACGAGATCGTGAGAAAGAAATCCACTCGCGAAAGCTTGAGACTGGTTAAAAGAGTAAGAAAAACCCACTCGCTTTGCAAAAAGCTTGAGACTGGTTAAAAGCGCATAATAAATCCACTCGCTTTGTTAAAAGCTTGAGACTGGTTAAAATTTCCACCTATTTTCAATTTCTCTAATTTTGGCTAGAGACTGGTGTCCGAATCCACTCGCCAAAACTCTTATTCAAATTTTCACATATTCTGATATCCAATTAGAGTCAAAGTTTCTCACACCGCTTATATACATTTGCAAAGATATTGAGCTTATCCGTAATTTTCCGGAGCCAAATGAAATTAAGAACAAATCCTAAAACCTCAGCCATAGGCGCAACTCGCAGGGGAGTCCAGACGACTTCTTTACAGATAAGTAAATTATTTGGGTTCACTTAGATTCATTACGATTTAATATTTAGACATCATTTTAAGGCACGGTCGTACTTTCAAAACCTCATGCTTTAGGGTGATCAGATTCTCGTAAATTGCGCGGTTTTAGTTAGATTTCGGACGGGGAGGTGATTGTGACCAAAGATGTTCAAGTAAAATTAAACTCTCTTATATCCGAATAACAAGTTGGGCTAATAGTGTTAAGATTCTTAAACAAAGGGTACAATAGTCCTACGGGACGCGAAAAGAGCCTGCGGGACAAGAAAAGATCCTACGGGACAACCCCCCAAAAGAACCTTATGACGTAATTCCGTGGGGGTATCTAAAAATATATATATATTATACGTCTTGGTCAGATCTTATCAGCTACGCTCTCAGCTTGTTACTAATTATCTTTAGTATGTGCATGTATACGAGGTGGTATGCATATTATTATATTTTCCGAATGAGTAATGTGAATGTATCGAGCGTAGAGCACAGTGTAAGGGCACATACTTTGGATTTGTTTATTAAGCGGTCACGGTTTACTTCTTGGTTCGGCGCCTGATTGAAATATCGTAACTTAATTCTCGCAAATAATATGTTCTTTCTTATGTACATGTTTCCTTTAATAGGTAAATTCATTTAATGTTGTATTCCAGTTTTTTTAGATTAAAGGTTATTTTCTATAAATTAATCCGGCGTTTTCATTAAACTGTACAAGTAAAGAAAAATAGAAATATCTCGAGAAATATAAAGAATGGCCATTTGTGTTTTATTGCCAGTATTGACTGGTCACTTAAAGAATTGTAATTATTCGGGATAATCATTTTACAAACATCTACTTTAGAACCTACTACAAAACAACGTCAATTAAACAGGGTCTTAGCCGACAGTAATAATATTTATTATTATTATTGTTACGATCACGTCCAATAAAGTTGCTGGATTTTGGGTGCAAAAAGGTGTACCCGGGGTCAGGGGCGTTTCAATATGTCTTCTGAATCTGCTGTTACTTCGGGTGTCCCACAGGGTGTTTTTATTTAATTGTTTTGTTAATGTTAATATCAGATCACAAAATGACTGTCTTTTGTTGCAGGAGGATCTCAATAGATTTACTGTGTTGTGCAAAAATAATAATCTGACATTGAATGCAAATAAATGTAATATCATACCTTTTAGTAGATTAAAAAGTCCTATTCTCTTCAATTCAAGCTTCAATTACATTCTAGACTCAGAACAGGTTAATTATATTGAAATTATGAAAGTCCTTAATCTAAACTCTCTGGAGAGCAGGAGAAAATATTTTGACACTTCAACTTTTCACAAAATAGTTAATGGTATTATAAATGCCCCGGAACACCTTGCTGCAATTATTGGCATTCATGTATCGGCAGTGAATTAAGGAAATAGAAATCTGTTTGGCATTGATTCTCATAGGTCCAATTATGGTATGAACCTCGGTATGAACTCACCACTAACAAGAATGTGTAGGCTAACCAATGACTTGATAAAGAAAAGTGATATTGACATATTTCACGATTCACTTCCAAAATTTATTGATATTTGTATAATTAGCTATTTTATAAATCTATCTCTTCGCCATCTTGCTTCTGTATTTGCCACTTACATGCGATGTTAAATGTTAATTTTTAACCTTTATTTAGTCATAGGAAATGACTTGATTCAAGACTTGACTATGTTTTCTATTTCAATTATTGTGGACTATTATTGTAAAATGCTCTTAGCATAGGTAAATAAAATTTTGAATTTTGAATCACCAGATACCTGATCGAATTAACCTCCCAATGGTATCGAAAATACCATCAATGTTATTTGGTTGAAATTCACTGTGGTAGCCGAGGTGGCACCTAATTGAAACAGTAATGCAAATGAGTTTTTTGAATATTAAGAGACACTACGTTGGGGTTTGGAACTTCGGCAACATGCACTAACACAGAGTTTTATCCACAATACCGAAACAGAATATTTGCACTCGACGCGCGTTTCGCTAACCATGTTAGCATCATCAGGAGATGATTAAAACTGTTTTAATCATCTCTTGATGATGCTAAGATGGTTAGCAAAACGCGCGTCGAGTGCAAATATTCTGTTTCGGTATTGTGGATAAAACTCTGTTTTAGTATTAAGAGACAATTGGAAAATTTCTAAAAAGTGACTAATTTACATAAAGCCCCATTTCAATCTCTCACCAGCCTCACTCCATTATTCACCATGAAACACAACTGCAGTGTCATCGGCATATGTAACAATCTCACCACCCACATTAAGATCCAAGTTATGATCACATAAATTATCATTACAAATACTAAAAAGTGCCTTGCTTAAAACAGATAATGAACTCTCAAAAAAATATATTTAATAGCACAGAAAAATTAGAGCTATATACTTCCTTGGTAAGTTTTTAGGCCTGTGTAAAAAGTACAGTCAATACAACAAAATATATGATTTTCTTGTTTCTATTATTTCACTCTATTCTGATGGATTCATTTAAACAAGACCATTATTACAATTTTATCTACTAATTTATCAAACGATTTGACTACATTTTCTTTGTTTATTTATACACCAACTTTTACCATGACAAATAAAATATAAACACACCAAATCATAAGCAAATAATAGTCCTGAAATAGAAATTTAGAGGTCTTTTATTGCACTATCAAACTGCACAAATACTCTTATAATACTGATAACACCCCTTACAATCATTATTCCCAGTAAGACATGAATCACTGAGTCCGGGGATATTCGCCGAAAACAGGCGCGATACCGTAGAAATGGAAAGAGAAAAATGGAATTTTGTAAGAAATACTTAATTCTACAATAAATAATGTACTTCAAATTTGCTGGTTACCTTTGAGATGAGAAAAAAATCCAAACAATTTCCAGAAAAAAAACACAAATACACCCAACCGCGGCGAGAATTGAACGATACTGAATTTTTTGACAACTCTATCATGGAGATGGCGCAGTGATCATTGACAGAAAGTCAATAATATTGTTGGATAGGCAATTAAACATACCGTTATGTTTTCGAATTGCCTAACCAGGAAGGCACTGAAGGCAGCTTATTATATCACTGAAATATACATACAACGCTTATATTTAATATTATTCTGGAAAAAATCACAATAGACAAATAAAAGAATTGCCAAGATGATGCAAGAATAATAACCGTTATTATTTATTCTCGAAGATGGTACCTATAGATGGTACCTATGTATGATATGATCTAGGGATGCATGTGGCAATGGAGAGAATGTGATTGTGTAAATTAAAGCTGGAAACAAATCACGAACTTCGTTTATTATAATCAGTTTTTCATAATAATTAAAAAATATATAGTCAACAAGTATTATTAAATTTGTAAATGCATGCAAACCGTGAATTTGGCCATAGATAAATATATATAGGGGGATTTGGCAACATCACACGAGGACTTTAGCTTCTCTTCCCTTGTCAATGGCTATATGACTATGTAATACCTTCTAAACAAGAATGCCTAGTATCTAAGTTTAAGATGGCGTCGCGCATAGGTAACAGGCTTCGGCAATGGAGAACGTATTAATTCATATATTAACTACTTTTGTTAATTTTTGACATAAAAAAAATACATACTTAGATTATTTTTAACATGTCATTAACCAAAATACCAACAAAAAATCGTTTGGGAGCCATACTCATCACCGAAAGGAACATAGGGGCCCGGCAAAATTTCCGCACACAGGCCCCCGGTTACGTTGTTTCGACACTGTTCGGACAATATTCAAATTATTAAAATAAAAAGCTTAAACATTATAATATGCTATGATGTAAAAAATACGGACTATGGCTATGAATATATAAATATGCAGTGGTTTGTTTAAAATATATCTCGAAGCGTATATAAACCAAAACAAGTTTACATAGTTACTTAGATATTTTTAAAGACTGTTTAAATACCTATATTTAAAAACCTAATTTAAAAAAAATAATGTTTACTTTTGAGGAGTTTTTGATTTGACACAATTGTTTCTTACCTTGGAATTGATTGCCTTTGGCTCCACAAATGATTAAACTTGGTTGGAATTGGTATAGAGCCTCTTCGGTCCAGGCTCCAAGATGTAAACTGCGCAAGTGCAAGTTTAGTGACCCTAATGAAATGTGTACCTATATATCGTCGATTCGATAAGCAAGTCTGCTATCGTTTTCAAGAAAGGCAAAAAACTAAAAATGAAAATGGTTAGCAAATACAAAACAATTGTTTCTGTTTCGTTTACAAAATAAACTTGCAATTAAAAAAAAACTGAATTTTGAAAATGTTACCTATTCTTTTCAGTTTGTGCCTGTGCAATAGAAAAGGACTTGTAGGTTTCATTAGCTATTTTGCCTAGTTTATGTAGCATATATTTTTTGATACTAACAACAGTTTTCAAAACATTTTTGAACTGGTTGACTTTGTAGGTACCTACTGTTGAAATTACCTTCTACAGAACCCTGTTCGGTATGTTGTTTTCGAAAATAAGCAGTTTCAATAGGAACTTTCTCTGCAGTATTAACATCATGTAGGTACTTCAAGAGGCAAGTGGAGTTTGCTTTTGGCTTGACATACAATTTACTGTATAATATACAGTGAAGTACGATCCGATCCAGTCCAGATATTGGCCACCGATTCCCATGCTGCGCAGTTTTCTTAATAGTAGTTTGTGATGCTTTCGAAACATCAGTATAAATAACATTCACATGGGAACCAGCGTGCACCTTTCCAATAAAGTAACCCTGGAAAAAAACCGGGATGGTAGCTGTTGAACTCCCTTAAAGAAACCGTGTTGTTCCTCACATATCAGTTGTTTACATGAACAGAATATTTCATCGGTCAATATAGATTCAAATATCTTAGGTATAATGGAAAGCAAAGTGATTTTTTTTTTCTTTTTTTATGTCCGTGGCACACACACCAAAGGGAGATCCTATGGCGCTCGACGAGCGCTGTGCGTGCAAATATGTTGATTGACAATACGGTTATTGAAGAGTTGTAGGTTGTAATTAGGAGGAAATAGATGACCTGGGGGTGAGTTCCACAGTGATGCAGTGTGTCAGACAAAGGAGTTTTTGGTGTTCCAAGCCAAATCCTGGGAACATCTGTCGTGAAAGGGACATCTCAGCCACATGTCTGCGGTGTTCCAGACTATCCAGATTCCGGGTCAACTCCGGGTCGCAGACGAGATGCACAGCTCTCTTCTAAATGGAATCCAGCAGCTTTAGGGTGTGCTTTGGTGCGGTACTCCAGATGTGTGAGCAGTATTCTAATTACGGTCTTATTTGCGCTTTGTACGCAAGAGCACTTGCTGCGGTATATACAGTTTTTTGTTGCGAAAGGGCGCACCAAGCTTCTGGGAGGATGATTTTACAATGTTATATAACAACGTGGTCATGCCAGGACATATTGCTGTTGACCGAGACACCCATCAGTCCGATTGACGAGGACGAAGGAATGATCGATCCTGCCATAATGTCAGGGCCCGCCATATTGGTCGGTGGTCCTCTTGGTAAGCGTTGCTGCTTGGGACTTTGATGCATGGAACTGGACCTAATTTCTGTCGCCCTAAGTTTGAACATTCTCCAGATCTTGATTAATTGCTGTAATCTGCTCCTGTCTGCGGTGATAAGTCTCAGTCGCTGGTAAAGGTTTTATCTGATCTAAAGTGGGAGACAAGGGTACTGTCATTCGCAAAACTGTAAACAGGATTATTCGTTTCGGTCAGCAGGTCATTAATATAGATGAGGAACAGAGATGGTAAAAGTATTGCGCCCTGAGGCACGCCCGCGTTAATGGTGAATGTGTCTGAGATCAACGGCAACGTGCAGAGATCGGTTCTTAAGGAAACTGGCAAGCCAGCTACAAAGAGAGGCTGGCAGTCCGAAGGACGGCAGTTTGTTGAGCAGTCCGTCATGCCAAACTCTGTCGAATGCCCTCGAAATATCTAACGCAATCGTTCGAGACTCTCCGTAGTTCTCAATTGCCCTACTCCATATATGAGTGACATAGACCAATATAACTCCTGTCGATCTCTCTTTGCGAATGCCGTATTGATTATCGCTAATTATTCTGTTGTTCTCGAGGTAGATGAGTAGTTGCTGATTTACTACACCTTCCATGACTTTGGAGATTATTGGAAGCAAGGCAATTGGGCGATAGTTTGAGGGCGTGGTTTTCTTGCCTTTTTTGGAACAGGTTGCAGTCGAGCGACTTTCCTAGAAGATGGGTAAATCCCATTTCCTTAAAACAGAGAACAAGCCTGGAAAGAATGGGTGTAAGTTCGTTGGCGCAGTAAATACGATGGCAGGTATTCCGTCCGGTCCTCACTTCTGATGCTTTTTGCGTAAAAGTTTATTCCTGATCCTTTGATTGTGTTTGACCTTAGTTTCGTCGATCACACGTTTGCATTCGTTTCTCGCGTCGACAAAATAATTACGATTTTCAGATGCCTCTATAGTTTCCAATGGCGTCCTTATTTCCCGATTTAAAGATGGGAAATTTGGTTGATTGTTTTCATTGTTTGAGAAAGTAGTCTGAATCGATGGACTAATACACAGAACATCAGCGATGGACTCTTCACATTTCTGAGAACTCAACTTAGCCAGTATCTTCTCTTTGGTGATTTTGCAGTGGCCCGGGAGAGTTAGTACTGCCCGATATCCGAGTCCTCAGTGTGCCGGGTATAGGAGGCCTGAAAGTACTACTCAAACTAGAGTACAATCTGCTGAGGAAGGAGTGTCCTTGGTTTCGCCCTTATATGTCATTACATAAGGTATTCCACCACTCTGCTTCAAGAACTTCACGAACGACCAAAAATGCTTGATATTTGTGGGAATGGTTAGTTCTGTATTCTAACCGTAAAATAAATAGCACAAGCCGATCAAGTATACTTACTCTGTATCTTCGTATCTCATAGTATCTCCTGTAATCCGATTGGTTACCGGAATTTTTATATTTCTTATACATTCGGTTTTTTTTATTCAGCAATCTCATCAACTCTGAACTGTACCGCCGCAGAAAACGATTCTGATTGACTTAATTTTATCTTTAGCACGTGTGTTTCGATACCCTTTCCAATTACTGCATAGATTTCTTCAATAATTGAATCCAATCCATGATCAGAGTGAAGGAAACTCCAGTCCGTGGAGGAGATAGTCGCTCGGGCCAGTATAATCCCCTTCTCGAAATCAAACACCCCCCTTTCCCTCTTAATTGAATTTACCCACTGCTGCCTCAATTCACTTTCTTTGGAAATGACCAAATTGCTACTTTGGGTTCATTTTTATATATCCCTCTACATTTAGGAACACAACAGGTTAACATCATGTTTTCAATTCACTCGAAACTATTATGCACAATTATTTAAAAGTCAACGTTCCCAACTAAGCGATCGAACTTAAACCAAAGCAATTTATGTTTACTTTAATTATTATAACAGGTACCTAAAGCCACCCTACATCCCTTAGTCAATATTCAATAATCCTACAAATAAAAACTGTTTAGGCATCCTAAGTAAAATTGAGGTATTAAAATCAAACCTCTGATGTCTGGCTGTAGCCTAAAAAATATCTGTGGTTACCTAAACCTGATTATATGTAGAGCCAAAAGGCAGTCAAATTATATGGTTAAGTAGGCATTATTATTATTAAGCCACAAAATAAACACCTAAGGGATTGTTTGTTTATATTAGGCAGACAGAATATTAAAATTTCAGTTATTTTAGATGTTACTAGGAATGATCAGTTCTGAAATTATAATAGATACTTGTAGAAACACACCTCTTTTACCAGAGCAATCAGTCCCTATAACTATAAACTATAAGTATTTAATTGTATAATGTAGAATAATTACGAAGTATAGGGTAGTGAAGTAGTGAAGTAGAGTTAAGAATCTATTTTCACAAACACAGGACAATGACCTTGATATTAACAATTAGCTGCTTTGTATAAATTGCTCACTGCAAATGCACAAACTTCACAATTTTAAACATATTTTATATTAAAAACTCGAAGTATAGGTACCCTATACAGCATTTAATTTTGGTCCCAACGGAGGGAGGGGTGGGGGGGGGCATATTGGCTACCGCTTTTCTTTGTTTCAGGATCTTCTTATGTAGAGGTGTTGGACTATACATACAACAGGAGATTATGATCTATTGAAACCGATTCGATCGAATCAGACCCACCAATTCTGATTTAAAAATCCAGTGCAGATCCAATACAATAAAAGAAAGAAAAACTGCATCTAAAAAGAAAGATGCAACATGTAGAAAATTAATAAAGGTAGATTGTGTCAATATACCTACTATAAACCTTTGTCAAATATTTTTTTTATTTATTTGTTTACCTATTCAACGGTAATCCAATTCCCAATTACAGAACAGGTATAGTTAAAATGTTAACATTTCACCGATTAAGTAATATAGACTTGAATATTGTGTAATACGAACCAATTTCCCTATAATACAAAAACCGTAGATACCTTGATACCTATTCTGTACCTTCTCAACAACACAACTGTATCATTGATAAAAGGGGCTCCAGGTATCTGACATGTATTCAAGAATACTGCGCACAAATGAAAAATATATCTTAATCTTAATACAAGTAATATCTCTAAAATCTCTAGTGTTTCGCAAAGCAAAACCGTACAATTTAACAGGTCCTACTTGCAACATCTGAAGCACGTTTATTAAAAGTCAATTGATTATCAAACAATATTCCGAGATCTCTAAATTCACTAAATCTTGACAACACAAACTCATTAATACTACAGTCAACCATGATAGGATCATACTTTCTGCTGTATGTGATATGTGATAACACTACATTTCTCAATATAACCAATGATACAACATTCAGATCATCCTGGAGCAACAAGGCGTTATCCCGACTGGAAATGTTCAAGTAAATTTTCAAGTCATCTGCAAAGACTAAACATGAATAAGAATGCTGAATGGCGTCAAAAATGTCACTGACAAAAATTAAAATAGAAGAGGTCCAAGGTTTGATCCCTGTGGAATACCCGATGTTGCTATAAACGGTTTCGAGTAGTGGCCTCTTATCCTCACGTCTTGTGACCGGTTATTTAAATACGACTCAAAAAATTTCACAACAGGGTCACTAAAGTCAAGCTCATTACCAAGCCTCATGAGCAAAATTGAATGAGAAACTGTGTCGAACGCTTTCGAAAACTCGGTGTATAGAGCTTCTGACTGACCCCGACGACCCAAAATATCGGAAATACACCGGGTAATATTAATTAAGTTGCTAGTAGTTGATCTCTTCTTTAGAAAAGCCGTGTTGATGGATCGAGAGTTTACCGACACATCTGCATATATATGATGAGAGATTCAAAACCTTAGCCGGGTGCTGATAGATAATATGCTCATTGGCCTGTAATTTTGAATATTCTGTTTATCCCCTTCTTTAAGACTGGACAAACCCTAACCTCCTTCCATTTGCCCGTGAAAATACAAGCTTCAATTTATAAATGTAGTAAAACGGTCAAAAAATCCTCCAAACATCCCTTAAGAATATACAGAGGACCCCCATCCAAACCGTTTGACCTCCTCATCTTAAGAGTTTTATATATTTCAAGTAAGTTATTCTACGTAATAGCACTCAGATTGATGTTCAATGACCAAATGCGCCCAGACACATTCCGATCATTAATACCTGCATCCACACCATAGACACCTGCAAAGTGGACTACACCGGAAAACTTAATATCCCCAAGACAATCTTATGAGTAATAAATGTGCTATCCCTTTTAGGAACATTAACATCAAAGAGTTCATAAATGATTTCATAAAATATTCCAATCGCCAAATTCACATCACTACATCCCAACAGCTGATACAAATGTTGAAAGTCAGACCTTCTAAATTATGCTTGAAGACACGATACACATTGTATCGTGCTTGAAGGAATTATCCAGCTTAAGTTCTCTCTGTTTACCACCAATCACATTGTAGCTGACACCATCATCATCAGCATCGAATGCAGTTAAATCCGCTTGAAAGTCGTGATATACACGGTCCAAATTGAAACTTTGGTCAGATCTGACATTTCAAGTCGGTCTTCTAATTTTCGGAATTGAATTGAATGAATTCCATCTAAAAATGATTAGGTGCGTCAAGTTGGACCCACACATTGGAATTTATCTGAAAAATTGGTAACCACTTCATGTGCTCAAACTCAGTAGCCTAACTAAAGGCCCGCAATTGCGTGGGGCGGCCCATGGTTTTGGGGGCCCCGTGGGCCCATTTTACTAAATATATACAGTATATACTATTACCGAACAGCGGCACGCTCCCGACCCACGGTATTGGTCATTTCAATGTATAGTCTACCTCAACTCAACATTCTCGTCTAGTTACACCAAAGTGTGAAATGCGTACGTGCTAATTCAGAAAATGCAAATCTTTATAAAAGTTGTTTTTTCTTAATTCTGGGCATGCCTTGAGTTACTTTTGTATGATTGCGCTCCCGCAATGAGCGAAGTGAGCGAAGAGCCATGCGTGAAGTGAAATATTAGAACGACGTAAAATACTTCTGACACTTCGGTCACAGCTTTCGGTCACGTATGCATGCGCAGGTCCGAAACTTGAAATTTTCGTGTACGGCAACAGAATGACTCTTTGTTGCTCTCCATCTATTTTTTCCCTATAATACTGGTATCGAAACGGCACCGTTCAAAATTACATCGGCACAATAAAGCACACTTTGAGCACAGTAAGTGGTTAGAAATTTTTCAGGAAATTCGAATGTGGGGAGGTCAACTAGCCTCCCTATAACTTTGCTATCAAAACGGCACAGTTCACATTCAGAATCAGATTTCGAATTTTCAAGTTGAATGCAGTATAAGCTTTTAAGGTCATGTAATTATTTAGAGCTAGACTTGCCAAGACTCCTAACCAGCCTTCAGTTTGCCGATGTCTTTGCGGTGCAATGAATTGTCTGGAAGTGCTCTGGTGGTTCACTGGTTAGATGCTGGAACTGTGATACGGCGGCCCGGGGTTGGCTTGGCTTGCTTGTTAATGCTACTAGGCAATTGCCAGCTCGCTGCGACCGAGACCCCTAGTTGTCTGGCTCTGGACCATATAGGGACCTCTGGATTCTTGCGTAGACTGTGTAGCTTAGAGCAGTACTGTGAACATTCGTATTTATACTATAGCATTACATAATAGAGGAAAATTTGTTAGTATCACAATATATGGAAGCAGGACACAAAAAGCACAAAGCACAAAATGGAGTACTAAGTTAGGAATCAGGTTAGGATACTGGATAGTTGAGCCTTTACAATTTAAATTTATTTAGGTTGATAAACTGCATGATTATTTCAATTGGCTCATCATCAGGAACAGACAGAATATCAGATATTGATAGCGGAGAAACTTTTCTTTTTAATACGAAATGTGTATATAAATCCATATTTGGTTTTAGATATATAGGGCATTCAAAAAAAATATGATTTAAGTCATCCATCAGACCACAATCACATGAAGGACTATCTTTTATTTTAATTTTATAGAGATGAGCATTAGTTAGACAATGACCTGTACGCATTCTAATGATTGTTGTTGGGGTTCAATTTCTATCGGTTTTTATTTTTTTTTGAGGTTATGTTTATAAAAAATATTTTTTCTTCATTTTGGGCATGCCTTGTGTTAGTTTTTGTTAGATCCTGTTCTTTGAGCCCTCGAGGCGAGCGAAGCGAACGGAGGGTCATGCGCGAAGTGAAATAATGCATTGGGCTGATTGGGTACCGCGCTAGCTCCAAGTCATAAAATTTCGGTATTCGCTACCGCTAGTAGGGATGCAAACGAGCCTTGAATACTTCAAAAGTGTCGATACTCTTGCTGTAGTATCAAGTATTTTTGGTATCGATAATTTTATAACGATTCCCAATATCTCGGCAAATGGAGACGGAAATGCGCAAACCAATTCTAGCCGCTAAGGCGTTTTGCCATTTAAAATCGTTTTAAACCGATTTTAGAAGATAAAAAAGCATATTTTAAATTAAACGAACCGTCAAAAGTATTATTTTTTAACTATTATATTCACAGTGTATTTGGATCCATAGCACAGCTTATTTTTACTGGACGGTTGAATTTAAAATTAATTTTTGCTTCAAAATCCACGACAAATTCGTCCGAAGCCATCGGTCTAAAAAAGTCCGAATTTTCGGATTTTTATACAATTTTGCTATTTAAAATCGTTTTTAAACGGATTTTAGACGATAAAAGGCATATTATTCCTTTAAATTAAACGAACTGTCGAAAGTATTATTCAGATGCCCAGACGTTTAAAACAATATTGTCATAGCCCTCTTCTAAAATTTGAAAAAGTTGGTTATTAACTCTCCCAAATCAAAGGATGTCTGCCCACGATTACTAGGTAAATAAGCTGTGTCCATACGTTGATGTTATTCCTGGTGGCATTCAGTGGCGCACCCAGGGAGGGGCCATCGGGCCAAGGCCTCCCCCAGACTGTATAAAAAAATATGACATCAGGGCATCGCAGTCGTGGCACCCCAATTTTTTTAGCACAACCTATGTGCCCCCCCCCCCCCAAGCATATTTTCTGGGTGCGCCACTGGTGGCATTAGATTTTCGTGTCGAATTTGTGCATTGAATTAATCCGCTCCGAAGCTGCCAATACGTATAAGGAATCCTAATATTATAAATGCGAATGTGTTTGTTTTTATTCTATGAACAAGCTAAAATGTATGGGTAACGGTCATAGCATGTTGAAAATACCACTTCTCGTCCACTATCGGGCGTGGTTAGTACTTGGATGGGTGACCGCTTGGGAACACAACGTGCTGTTGTCATTTTTTACAACCGATGTCGTTATAGGATATGTTTACACATCAGTCTCGAGTACTAGCAGACTCGCTCATTTTTTTTGTAATATGTTTTGAATGGTGGGTTATGAATGGAAGATGCTGTATGTTCACTACAATACGACTCATAACTTATGAGTCGTATTATATTGGACATACAGCACCTTGCATATAACCCATTTTTTTTTTAATCAATAAACTAATATTTCACTCCGCGCATGGCCCTCTGCTCGCTTCGTTCGCTATGGCGCGGCGGCTTAACGAACAGGAACTAACCAGAACTAACCCAAGGCATACAAAAAATCAGGTAAAAAAAATTTAAAATGCAGTATTACAATAAAACCTTACATCCTTTCCAACAACTATTCACATAAACAATTATTTACGGGTAATGTTTGTACTTAAATCCGATTGGGGAGCAGCAGTAAAATATTCAATTAAAATGGCTAGTTTTTGAAAGCGCCACTTGTGTCGCTGTGATGGCGGCCGGAACTGCGGGTTCCATAATTGAACGGTCCGATTAGATGCTAATTACTAAATTTATGTCTAGGGACTATCCCATAACTCGGAGCAGGTTTTAGGGTTGGACGGTTATTGAGAAAAAAACGGTTATATTTTAACCGGCTATTTTTAAAGTCTGGTTAACCTAGTTCAGGTTAATCGATTTGAAAATAACAGGTTAACCGGTTTTATATATAACGTTGTTACCGACACCGACAATAATTTGTACAGGAACCAATTCAGATTTTTTTAAATAAAAAATGTCAACATTTCAAAAAATCTGGAAACAGAAGCATTTTTAATAAAAAGTCATGGAAATTGGACACTGTTACGCTGACGTAGGAAAATATGAAAAAATAATCACGGATATTTGGCTATATTTTTATCATCTAAAAAAATAGACGCACTGCCCACAGCTAAAACTAATTAAAGTAATTAAATTTTTGCGCAACAACCACTGATCTCCATATCGGTGGCAACAACAAGCTAAATTAAATTGTGCCATTGTCAATAAATGTCGGGCGTACTAGGTTAATATTTGCATCTCTTTTCCTCTAAAAGTAGCTAAGGTTTCAACAGTCAGCCATGATTATTAATTTGTTATTTATTTTGTTGTGATCATTAAAATTAAAATGGCAATAACCCATGTTCGGTTATTGAAAAATAATAACCGGTTTTCTGTTAACTGGGATCATTGTCTTTTTCCCTGTATAAACAATGACTGGGACAGTTGTATAACCTGATATTAACCGGTTAACCGATAGGAAAAATTACCGGTTATGAAATAGCCGGTTCTTTTTGCCCAACCCTAGCAGGTTTGCACAGTCAATTGTTTCCATGTACTTCGCGATGTAACCAATCGTTTATGTCTCTGATGGTCTGCATGGTTAGCCTTCGATCACTTCGCACTTCGACAACCCGAGTTCAAACACAGATTTTTTCTGATTTTGGGTATGTCTTGGGTTAGCACCTGGTTAGTTTCCATTTCTTGAGCCCCCGTAGCGAGTGGAGAGCCATGCGAAAAGTGAATTTAGGCAACCCACATTACTGCTGATGAGAGTTATGGGATAGTCCCTAGACGTAAGTAATTACCAACTTTACTACCACCCCCATTTATTAATACTTTAAGTAAAGCATAATGCTGTACCATTGTTTATTCCTTTATATAAACCTTAGACAATTTCCTAATCTAAGATATAAACAATGGCTTTACACTTGGTTCTGGTTTATTGTATAAACAATGGTGCAGGTAGCGGTGCATACCAGCATAGGTAAATATATACAGGGTGGGCCAATGGAAACTTTCCACCTCTATTTTTCGGCTTTAAAATCAAAATACGGAAAAACGCTCAAACTCGTCGATTTTTGATTAAAGGAGGAACTATTTTTCAACTTTTTTCATCCCCGTAACTTACACCCCCTAGCTGGGGGAAAAACAACCCCCGAAATTTGAATAGGGGAGAGGTGTCGTGCCATACCTCTTTTTAAAGGTCCCATTGAGTTCTTTTTCTATTTTGGTATCATAAAGAAGTCTTTTCGATACGCAAAGTAGTGTCGAAAAGAAGCTCTTTTCGACACTACTTTTGTTGACTGATTACTATGATATTAACAAAATTGTTCAATGCCAAGGCTCACTAGCAAAAATTTCGACACCGTTTTGAATGGGATTCCTAATAATACAGACGTCAAAAGTGACAAGATGGACGTCCAACTTTTGATAGCGACTTGAATAAATTAATGTTTTTCATTAAAAAACGTGCAAAATAGAAAAAATAGTATAAAATACACGTTTTAAAAGACATTTAGCGCACTCGCACGTTAGGAAACTCCCCGCAAGCGGGTCGTTTCCTAATTTCGTGCTCGTGCGATAAAATATGGTCTTTTAAAACTAGTATCTTAATATACTATTATAACCCTATAATTTGACGTCATTATTATCAACAGCAACGAAATGACAGCTGGTCAAAAATTCCTAGGAATATGAAAGTCTGGATACAAATTAAACTTCGTTTTTATGTTTTTGTGACAAAAATTGAAGAACTCTCGGACAAGTCGATTTCTAATTTGAAGAGGAACTATTTTTCAGTTTTTTCATTCTCACAGTTTCAACCCCCTAGCTGAAAGGAGAACAATCCCTGAATTTTGAATAGAGGAGAATACCTCTTTTTACAGGTGTCATCGAGTTACTAAACTTATGACCCTATAATTTAACGTCATTAGTTTCATCCTATCTACAGGGTGAGTGATTCAATGGAAAATTTTCAACCTGCCTTTCTCAGGAGTAACGTTTAAAAACACACACGAAATAAAAATGAAATAAAACCGACCTTCAAATCCCTAAGAATTTTGAAAAGCTGTCATTTCGTTGTGGATGAAAATAATGACGTCAAATTATAGACTCATAATGAAATCAATGACACCTTTAAAAAGAGGTATGACACGACCCCTTCCTTTTTCAAAATTCAGGGGTTGTTCTCTTTCCAGCTGGGGGATTAAAATTACGGGGATGAAAAAAGCTGAAGAATAGTTTCCCTTCAAATTAGAAATGGACGCGTCCGAGAGTTCTTCCATTTTCTCCACAAAAACATAAAAAGCGAAATTAAATTGTATCCAAACAATCAAATCCTTAACAACTTTCGACAGGTTGTCATTTCGTTGTGAATGAAAATGATGACGTCAAATTATAGGATCATAAAGAACTCGATGACACCTTTAAAAAGAGATATCGCACAACTCCTCTCCCCTATTCAAATTTCGGGGGTTGTTCTTCCCTCAGCTAGGGGGTGGAAGTTACGGGGATGAAAAAAGCTGAAAAATAGTTCCCCCTTAAATCAAAGATCGACGGGTTCGAGCGTTTTCCCATATAATGATTTTAAAGCCGAAAAATGGAGGTGGAAAGTTTCCATTGGCCCACCCTGTATGGTAGTATGTAATACAATATTACCATTGCCTAAAGACAATGATATTACCATTGTCTTTAAGAAAAAAACAAAGATATTACCAACATCTATTATTTCTAAAAAAAAAATTAACGATACCGATAATTGAGAGTAGTGATGTAAGAATTCGAATTAAATTACTCGTTGAATCCGAGTATTGAAATCCTCGGATTAATCCGAGTATTTTACTACGGTACAATATGAATTCGAAATCGAATGATTTTTAAAAGCGTTCATTTGATTCCTCGACTCTCCGGCCCGGTGTCGTCGCGTCGTTCGCATCATCGCATCGCTCCTGTTCATTCGTCATTCGTATTCGTTTATTCATTCGTTCATACATGATAACATGATCGATACCAAAGACAATACTACTAGTATTGTCTTTGTCGATACCGAATATTAATCCTACTAGCCGCGCGGTTTACAAAAACAGAATATGTTCTGTCTGTGAGTCTGTGGAAGAAAGAGAACTTGAAACTACTTATTCTATATCTATATGGGGAATATTGCAAGATTTGCAAGTGAACAAAAAAATAAATTGAGAGATGGGTGCATTATTTAATTTTGCAATATAGGTTTTCATCTTATCTTAATAATTTGTATTGTAGTATTATTGGTTTTTAAATAGGAGTGCTAATATAAGTATATATGAATTAAAAATAAAACAGATGCTATATGATGTCGCTGGAGTAATTTTTGTCGTGACCTCTGCAACCTTTTCATCCAAATATGATCATTGTTGAAGTAGTTTGTTTGTTGAGTTCAGGACCAGATGCTGATTTTTCTGTATGTGATCATTAATTAGCTGGTGTTTCCATTTTTCTGGCAATAATTAATTGAACTTGTTGCAGTGTTGCCAGAGTACCTACCAAAGTAAAAAGTCGCCACCGACTGGTATAAAGTCATCATTTTGTCGCCATCCTCCAAATATTCAGGGCAGTAAGCTGTCAATATTTAGTAATTTTTATGAGCTTTTTCAAGAATAAACCAAAACAAACTTTATTATTCCACTTTATTAATATTAAAATAAATAAATGAATAAAAATTATTATCCTAATATCACTCATTTTGGTGTAATCAGAAACTGACACATGATAATATTGAATAATGTAATGATGCAATGCAATGCAATAACAGGTTGGGTTGCGGTTGCGTGGAAACATTCATGCGCCGAGCTTCAGGGAAGCCCCGAAATTTGACAATCCAAAGCACAACGTGGTGCGTTCAGATAAAAGACAGGACATGAATGATTGTAATGTCATTAGTTTAAATATATTGTATAAAGCGTACATATTAATTGGATCATACTGATATGAGTAACGAATTCGTTTCGTTTCTCGATTCGATAATTAAAAATTTGCTAATATGAAAATGTCGCCAAATATTTAATTTTTTTTTATAAATCGTCACCTAATTATGGCAAAATGTCATTTTAACGACATGTTGCCCTAAATGGCAACAGTGGCCGACAGAGATCAGACGGAGTGCTTAACTACTCCAAACGAATTCGAGGATTAATCCGAGTATTACTTTAATTCGAATCCGAGTAACCGAGTATCTAAATCATCCGAGTATTTACAACACTAATTGAGAGTATCGATACTTTCTCGATAACGTATCGGTAGGCATCGATGTTAAGCAAAAAAGTATGGATTTGGTATGGTTGGTATTGGCCTTTAGCGTGAGCAAATTCAGCCAGAAAAGACCTCTATCCGACTTAGTTAGAGCTGGGGCGACCCATCCCAGATAAGTTACACCTGATGGATAGGGATACTATTTTTGGAGCCTCCAGTATGTCGAGTATATACTCCTGGGACTTCGACTTGTACATGCACGGCTTGTTTTAAGGTTCGAACACCACCGGCTGGACATTCACACACATTTAAATCTTATGCATGCTCGGCTAGTGTCTTATGCAAAGAGGCTTCACACAATGCAGATATAACCAGTTGCTGTCAGAGAGACTTCCCATCTCCGCAGGGCCTACGCCCCGATCTCTTTTAGATCACGTAATCACGTGCAGGAATCTGGAAGAATCTTCGTAGGAATCGACTCTATATTAAGCAAGCTACCCTAAACACTGTCCTAACCGGCCACGACTTCCCCTTTGGACCCGATGGGGCCCCCAACGCTTTGTGCCGTGAATCACGTGCACTTCCCGTGCGAAGTCAGGTTAGAAAACCAGACTTCCTTCCCACTTCCGAACACCACCAACTACAAAACGGAAGTCGATTAGTAGTATCAGTACTAAGACTCTCTGTTACTCGTATTAGGCCGTATTTGACCCTTGTCAGGGCTTAGCAAGAGCTGGAGCGACCCTTCCAGATTGGTTACACCTTGATGGACAGAGATACTATTTGGTCGAGTATATACTCCTGGAGGCTCCGACTTGTACATGCACGGCTTGTTTTAGGGTTCGAACACCACCGGCTGGACATTCACACACATATGAATCTTGTACATGCACAGATTTTTAAGGCTCAAGCCCCCGGCTGGACTTGCGATTCTTCCTCGGGGAATCAAAACGGTCCCCGAACGTTCACCACGCCCCCCCCCCCCCCCCCCCCCCCCCCCCCCCCCCCCCAAATTCTGTTCACTCTACCGAAGACGAAGCGGAAGTCTACGTTAGGTTATGCTGGCAGCATATTCATATCTATAATCGAACGTACAGGATCGCATCTTGTCATAAGGCGACTATAATATAAATGTTAGCTAGAATACCCCCGTTACATTTTATATTCAATTATATAAACACATAAGCGTCTAGACATCAGATGATGCGGCGAAACGAATAATAGGTACTATTATAGCTTTGCATGGCCCTCCGCTCGCTTCACTCGCTACGGAGGCTCAATCAACAAGAACCAACCAAAACTAGCTCAAACTAACACAAAATTAAGAAAAAAAGGTAAATTAATAAAAACAATAAACAAAACATCTGTCGCGACCGACGGGAATCGAACCCGCAGCGCAAGAAAGACAGGCAAGCACTCTACCTATTACACCACCGAGGCGTTGTAGAAATGTTGCTAGAACGTAGAGACATGGATTCGTTCCGCCGCATCGAAAATTATGCACATTTACATTACAGTCGCGCTATAAAATTTGCGATCCTGTACGTCCGATATGAATATGCATTCTGGCATCCCTACTCCCTAACATCTAGAATTATGTCTAGGCGCTGACCCCCTAACTCGGAGCAAGCTTGTGCAATAAACTGTTTTCATGTACTTCAAGACGCAACCAGTCGTTTGTATTTTTATCTATGGTTTGTATGTCCTCTGATGGTCTAGGGGTTTGCATCACTTTATATGTCTATGGTCGGCATGGTTTGCCTTTACGTCGGCGACCCGGGTTCATACCCCGTCGGGTTTTTTTAAAGGTTATATGTCTAAACAGTTTTTTTCCTAATTTTGGGTATGTCTTGGGTTAGTGTTGGGTAGTGTTCTTAACTTGAGCTCCCGTAGCGAGCGAAGCGAGCGGAGGGTTATGCAAAAAGTGAATCTAGGCAGCCCACATTACTCCTTTGAGAGTTATGGGTCAGCTCGTAGGCGATATTTCAGTTCGTAGTGCACTTGTGAATGCCTGCGAATAAAAGATCTGCAATTGGCAAGTATATAGCTCTCCGCTCGCTTCTCTGGCTCCGGGGCTCAAGAAATGGAAACTAACCAAGTGCTAACCGAAGCCATACCCAAGAAAAACCCAAAAATCAAAAAAAAATTGTTTATTAAAAAAAAACAAACCGACGGGATTTGAACCCGGGTCGCCGAAGTGATGACCAATCATGCAGACCCCTAGACCATCTGCTGACTTGCAAACAACTGGTTGTAGCGCGAAGACATGCGTCACCTCACGTATCTAGCCAATCACGCGCCTCACATTCACAAGTGCAATATGAACTGAAATCTCGCAGCCCGTAGGATGTAATTTATCCTTAAACAGGGCTAGTCATAAAATATAATCAGCTGGGAGGCTTGGAGGGAGCGCAACGTTGCCAATTCTTGGCAACGGTGGTCAATTACTCATGTATTTATGTTTACGACACGGCACAACGCCACCTACACTAGGTGGCCTTGCACGGCACCCAGGGTTTGATTCCACTTGGTGACAAAACATTTTTATGTTTGTTTCTTCTTGTCTAATTTGGGTTAATTTGGTCTGGTTGCGCCCAGAGTGAGCGAAGCGAGTGGAGAGCCATGCGTGACGTTAATAAAAAATACTCTTTTAATTTAAAAGTAATGGGATGTGAGAATTGGCAACGTTGCCCACCCCTGTTTATAAAAGTGCAGGACAATAGCAATATAAGCTGTATTCGTATTCGATTCACTACTTTGGATCGATTCAGATCGATCTAACTGAACTTTATTGAACTGATTCGCGTTCGATTGTAAAAATATCACTTTATTCCCTACTACCTAAAAAGTGATCTAACCGGGATCACTAATCA
>MU182219.1:384539-457455 GCA_016904865.1 Pissodes strobi
GTTAGTTTTGGTTAGCAAACAGTTTTTTTCTTGATTTTGGGTATGTCTTGGGTTACGTTTGGGTTAGACCCTGGTTAGTTTCCTTTTCTTGCGTCCCCGTAGCGAGCGGTAGCGAGCTAAGTGCCATGCGAAAAGTGAAATATTACTTGCATGTGTAGCAGTAGCTTGCATGTGTTTCCGCGAATACATTCACAAATAAGCCCCCTTTTTTTAATTAATTTGATGTCTATATGCGCATTTGTAACATTCGACCATGACGGCAGCCAAAGCAAAGCTCACGCGAGACACTCGTCCTAGGACGCCCCGTTAGATCGGTTCAGTCTTAGATTAGGTATCTTTCCTTGTCAGGAAGGGTTCAGTAGTTCAGGTAAAAGATGGCATTTCACTTAAATGTCAATTGTCAATCGTTTTTTTTTTAATTGTTTTAATAATTTTATTTGACCTTGGCTCACTGAACTGAAATATCAGTTGAACTGATCTGATCCCCAGTCTCAATCCGATACGGCTAAAGTGTTCACATGAATTAATAGAATGGCTATGTTCAACGGGTCTTAGCGATTGTTAGCGCTTACAAGCGCTAACCGCTAAATCGGTATTGAACTACCCCTCAGCAGAAAAGCGAACGTTAGCGTAGTTAGCGCTAAATAAAAGCGCTTTTTTAGTCAGCGGGCTGCGCTAGCACCAAAATGGCGAATAATTTCAAATAATAAACCAACCATTCATTTTAAATTTTAATTATTAAATTGTTTGTTTACGCAGATTTATGTTAAAGGTATGTAAAAAATGAATAATAATGACACACTTATAGCATCTAACTGGACTGTCACCTATGAAAGTGGGGACCACGGTCAATTAAGTGACCGTGAGTGGGTACGTTGTTTGTAATGGCAACAACATAATTCTCGAACATAAACATAAAAGTAAGCGATTTTTGCAGAAATTACTATTAGGAATTCGAAAAGCGGTAAAATTTAACAAGATTAGAAAAATGTCTTGTTGCCGAGCTGACAAACGTATAGTTATAGAAACTATTTTCTAAAAACCAGAACAAAAAATAAACAAATAGGTTATGTTATGAAGAGTCTTTTGATTTTGACAGTAGACTTTTCCGCAAAGAAGAGTGTCGTGTCGATCAACGAGACTGTTAGCGCTTAGAAGCGATAGCGTAATATGCTAAGTGCCGATAAACATAACTAGTCGCTAGGTCGCGCCGGTCTAGAATCGTTCCCGACACGATTGTGTTATGCATTCGAGGAAACACATGCAAGCTGCTGTATATTTCGTAATAAGTGCATACAAAGTACGGGCACGTGTTACAATAAGTAATATTTCACTTTTCGTACGGCCGGGCCCTCCGCTCGCTACCGCTCGCTACGGGGGCTCAAGAAAAGGAAACTAACCAGGGGCTAACCCAAACGTAGCCCAAGGCATACCCAAAGTCAAGAAAAAACTATTTACTAACCAAAACTAACCCAAGACATACCCAAAAAACTGTTTAGAAACTCAACCGTAAAAAAAAATAAAAAAATAGCAACGGGGTTCGAACCCGAGCCGCCGATAGACACAACATTCAGAACCAACGGTCTAAACCTCTAGACCACCAAGGGTTATACCGCAAATTGATTGCATCACGAAGACATAGCGCGAATACAATCGCTCGAGTCATCGCCACATACACTAGATGGCGTTGGAGTCGTAAGAGAGAGAGGGAGGCGTCGCACGCAGTATTTCGTCATCGGGAACGATTCTAGACCGGCGCGACCTAGCCGCTAATATGAACATAGCCAATGTTCGGTTTGTCACGAAAATGCTAAGCACTCTCTTTCTTTTTTATTGTATGACAATTAGAGAAAGATAAAAACATAACGGAAGCTAGGAGCACGTTCAGAACGTCCTGTCGAACGCATAAAAAAAATGGGCTTTGCTTTGACAGTTTTGACACACGGTTACGATTTTAATTTTATTGACAAATATTTATGTCAAATAAATGGAAGATGGAAGTGAGACTAGGATTAGTGAGGTGAGAGTTCGCGAGAGAAATTGGTAGTGTTTTCGATAGATTTTCCGTGGAAAATCGCCAAAATGAAGTTGTAAAAATGGTGTGAAAAACGTGAAATGTGCGATTTATCTTTCGTCAAATCGAACTCAGCCGGAGAATTATTGAATCGCGTCGAAATGACCCTTGAGAACGGCGTCCAAGAACCCTCAACTTTGAAAAGGACCTTTACCTTGCCAAGGAATCCCTTTAACTCTGCCAGGATGTCAAAACGGAGGCCTAAAACAAACGATAACGAATCCGACATTACCCGGGATATTAAAATTGTTAATGGGGACAGTGAAAAAAATAATAAGAAAGTTTTTCGGTGAGTAACCTTGTCTTGTCAGGTGCATCTTCATAAACAAGGACACACTGGTTAAGATATCCAGGCTTTGATCATTTTAAGAGTTTCTAGCGAGCTCACGTTGCTTTTATTTTGTAGTTTCAATTGCAAATTATTGTTAACATCTTTCTTTACTCTAAACTTGTCTTGTATCTGTTGCAGCCGACCCTCCATAAAGAAAATAATTAATAAAATAGCCCAACATATTAGTGGAGTTCCAGGAATCAATCAGAACCTGGACAACAACCGAGTCCCGCCTGTAGGATTTCAAACGTGGGGCCCTGAAGACACTCCCGGCGTCACTGGGCTCAAAAACCAAGGCAACACTTGCTTTATCAATGCAGTACTCCAGTGCATCTCACACACTGACGTGTTAGCTGAGTACTTTGTCCTCGACAAGTACAAATTAGACTTAGCCAGAAGAAACAAGCTGAATTCAAAAAAGTTTGGCACGAAAGGAGAAGTGACTGAACAGTTGGCGATGCTTTTAAAGGCTTTATGGGCCTGTCAGTACTCTCCTGAACTGAGTACCAGCTTTAAACAAGTGTTGGAAAGGCATGGTTCTCAGTACAAGGGCAACCAACAGCATGATGCCCAGGAATTTTTGCTATGGCTGCTCGATAAAGTGCATGAAGATCTGAATACAGCTTCTAAGAAGAAATATAAAAGTATTAAGGTGAGTGTTTTTACTTATTAGGTGGATAAGTTAAGTTTTTTATAGAATATCTTCAATGCAAGTCTCTGTAGAGAATGTATCACATATGGTTAACACTCTGGGTGTGGTGAAATAAATATGGTGTTGCCCCACTCATTTTGAACTCACAACATGTAGGGTTCTCAAAGAAGGTGAATCAAATCAAAATGTTTTATTAAGAGAATGATATATATTTAACTGATTCGGAGGCATCTATCTGCATTGGAAACTTTTTAAATTCTTCTTTTTACTTGCTCACTTACTTTCGGTGTTATAAATTTGTTTCTTCTACTCCTATACTTTAATAATTGATTTATTAGATATTTACTACCACTATCATAATAAAGCTCATTATGATTCTGATGTTTCATTATTAAACTGGGTTATAACTAATCAAAATTCAGTTCATAGACAATTTACTTAAATTCAAAGATTATTTTTCATTATTATGACTGGTCATAAAAAAAATAGTGTATTCAACTTAAATTTAATGGTTATGAAGACCTTTGCATTGGTTACGACACTCATCTACAGCTCTTATTGTATCTCTCATGCTCGTGTCTCCATAGCGATCATTAAATGATCATTGCATAATATACTATTTTGTATCTCACGTGATTAAATAAATAAATAAATTGCATAATATAATATTTTGGTCTTTCGTCTAATTTTCTACATTTGCCCCTACAAGAGATTTGACTTGACACTTGGATTGAAAAACAGACACGAGGCAATGAGGAGCAACTTCATTTTCTAAATAATACTTGAGAACAGGTAAATTTATTATTTTAGTGTCTTGAACTATCTTGTTAGCTGAAAATAAGAATCACTTTCTAGTCATGTCTTGGGATGATTTTCATTTGAACAAAGACCAAATTATTAAAATAAGTTGTGTATTATTTACATATTCATTCCTTTCGCTGGCCGACCGTATTGAAAATCCAGACTTATCATATGTAGATTTATTGTCCAGCTGGTTAAAAACCCTTTAGCAAAATTTTTAATTTATCGTCTCAAGAATCCAATATAAATGTTGACATTTTCAGTGGAATAATTGCATCAGTTTTATCTTATCTTTCTATTTATCTGGCAGTTATTTAACTAAAAATTAAAATTTTATACATTTTCGCCACTGTATGTATAGGAAATTTTTGCTTCATCAAGGTCAGTGGTGGGCTGATAGTTGTTTCATTGCAAACTTTATAGACATGGACTATTTAATAATAGAAGCAGGGAATGTTAATTTTAATGGTTCATGTCTACTTATTTAGAATGTTTCATTTGAATGTTTTGGATAATTCAAATTAAAATAGAATTGTTGATTATATTATTACATGATATTTAAGTATTTCCATTGGAAACTCAGTGGGTGTTACCTTTAACTAACTAAATTTGAAGGTTGTAAATGGCTTCAGAATAATTTACAAGCCCATACTTTTCAATAATTTCTCATTTGAAACTGATCCACCCTTTATATCTCTACACATGTCTGATCATTTTTGAATTCCTCTAGACAAATTTCATGTAGTACAGCACTTATACTTAAATTCCCGTCATAGACATATCAGTAAACAAATTAATATCCATCATTTAAATATAACATTAATAACCTCAATGCCATTTCCTGATTTTTTTAAATACCGCGCATTGCTGTGGGATGAATCGATAAACAGTTAAATTATTATTTATTCTAGTCATGGTCATATTAGCAGCGACTTATTCGTTGTTAGTTAAGGTCAGGTTTAAATGAGACCTTCATTCACGTTATTGCAATACAAACCTGTGCAAAGTTAAACCAAATGATCACTAACTATAGTGTGATTATAATTAACATGATGTCAGTGATTGTATCTGAAGCAGTTACTTATGCTATGCTGTAATACATTCAAATTTAAATGTGTTGTGGAAGCCATGAGTAATAGGAAAAGTAATTTTTAGCAATGTTGAATTCCAATCCTGGATTATATCCCAAAAGCTTATATGAATGATATGTGAGATTAGTTTTATATGAGAGCATGATCGACTAAATACTTACTTCCCACTGTGCTTAATTTTGATAATTATTGTCTTGTTTTCCTAATGAATATGTAATGGTGATATACAATGAAGTTTATTACTGCTTTTGCAAGACTTCAAAGAGCCCAAAAGATGAAAATGATTTTGAATTTAGTAGAATTAGAGGAGTTATCAGAAATACTTAATGTACGAATAATGTAAATATTTCTACCAAAGGCGTAATCTTAATGCCCTATAAGGAGCTGTTTTAAAGACAGTGGCTAATAATTTTAACAAAGGTTCGTTCTCGGGTTCGTTCCACCGTGCGCCAGTTGGTGGAGCTTGCCAGTTATAAGAGTGTGCCATCTGAGTCGAGTTGTTTGGTGTTTGACCAACTTCCGACGGCCGCCGGATCAAATTGGCAACAGTGTCATGTTTATTAATGAAAATGACTGTACCTACTTTGTTTTCGGAGCAAGGACGGCCGGCAAAATGCGATCACATTTTTAATCATCGTTTTTATTATTTTATCACGGGCGCATTATTTGCTTTAGTGTCGCCTGATGATATATTTAACAGCACAGTAGCGGTCGTTTTCGGAGAAAGGGCGCTCTTTCTTTTATTCGGGTGTGATAATTTTAACGAATGGTTGTATTATATATCCGGGAAAAAATGGCTAGTTGTAATTGTAATCTACCTTACACGTGGAATAAACAATTGAATTGAATCAGTTTTTCCCTGGAAGCGATCACTGCAGGAGGGGTGTTCTTTTGGGTTTTATTCATTTAATCTTGCAGGCCTAGTTTTGATTCAGTTCTAGATTAAACAGGGTATTTCCTAATGCTCTGAAGTTGTAAACAGGGAGAATGCTTTTTGTATTATTGCGTTTAGTTAATATAGGAAGGCATGGGAGTTTTCCCTGATAAAATAATTTTGCTAACCAGTCATTCTTAATAGTTCCGGTGCCCGCTAAAATAAACGGCAATAAAATTTACTAAAACATTTTAATTGTTCAAAGAAATCATTGTCCTGGTAAGTTGGTTTCGGTTCAATGACCACATTAAGGTGCGAACATCGAAATAAGTGTTACACATTTTGCTTTTGCCTTAAACGTAATATAAGCTCCGTCGTAATTGATAATGCAACCTTTAGAATGTTGCTTAAGAGGATCGATCGCTTAGTTGAACAATGGCCGCCGGTATTAGTGATCAGCCGATACCGATATAAATTTCGGTGTATCGATATCGTATCGGCATACCGGCAAATTTTGCCGATAATCGGTATTGCCAAAATTTTGCCGATAAATATCGGAATTTTTTTAAATTAAAGCAATTTTATTTTATTTATTTTCAAATACAAATCTAGTATTATAATTTCTTGTAATAGGGTATTTCTTTAAAAAATAACACTTTGGTGTCCCTATGGAATATTTCAATTAAGAATAATTTTAAATAGATCTTTGATATAGGACTCTTTAATACGAAGTGTCCTCTCTCTCCCCCCCTCCCTAGTTCCCGAAGAAAAAAGTATTTTTTTATGTCAAAAATGAAAAAAATATATTGAATACGTCATTAGCGTGGATGTTCCCAGCCTTTTATCAAAAATACATTAATTCTGCGAGATAGTTAAATTGAGTCAGCCTTGCAGATTTGGCAAAATATTTAGCAAAGGCAAATCAGACTAACTACATAATATTAATGTATTCAGGTTATTTTATAACTGAAAGACCTCGACCCAAAGTTTGTCCCTAAGTGTTACCGTCATTAGCGTGGGTGAAACAAAACCGTTGAAATTAACCGCCAAATATATTTTCAAGCAGGTGGCAATGCCGTCACCGCGAGCATTTCCCCGCCATCTTTAACTTTTACACAGCTGTTCGCGCTTTCAGTTGCATCGTATCGTTCAAGGAAGGCGGACATCCGTTTGAACACGTGCGTGTTTTTAAGCAGCGTCATTAGTGTGGAGGTAAGTTTTTGCCAAAAAATACTGTTTAAACAAAGTAAATATATTTTTCTTGTTCGTTACTATAATATTGTGTCATGCACAAAATATGAGGCTTTCATTGGCTAGAATACAATTTTTAGTTACAACAAAAGCTACATTCGTCATTAGCGTGGTTATCAACTTTGATCATTGGCGTGGATATTTGCATCCACGCCAATGATGTTAAACTCACGCGAATGACTGCGATCATAGTAATATTTTTTTAGGTCTGCAAATTTAAAAAATGGCGAGGAAGAAGCAAAGTGATGAAGAAAAAAAAACGAAAAAAAAGGGAATGTGAAAGAAGAAGGCGACAAAATATAAAAAATAATCCAGGCAGATACAAAATGGAACAGGAAAAAAAACATCAGAGGTATCAAAGGGCAAAGGAAAAAGGAGACATTAAATTAAAAAAGGATTTATCTAGGAGAGAGCTTAAGGCAAAAAGAAAGGCTTGGAAAGTGAACTCAAAACATTACAGAGATCGAAAAAAGTTTTTCGAAAATCTGGCGGATAACTCGCCGCCTGCAAGTGAACTGGAAGATCTAGAACCCGTTGTGGAAAATAGGCTCAACACTCCAGATATTTCTGCCTGCAGTAGCAATAAAAGTACCCCATCAAGACAAAAAATTGCAGGAAGAAAAGCTATGAAACGAAACAGATCTAAAACATACAGAGATCTCATAAAGGCACAGCGTGAAAATAGGTCATTGCGTTCCAAAATGGAATATTACAAAAAGAAGTTTTATAGAGAAATTGCGAAAAAAAATGGGATGTGTTATCGCCAAATACAGAGGTTAAGAAAATTCTTAATAAAACTCCAAATGTTTCCGAAGTCGTGAAAAGAAAATTACTTTTTGGCGAGATTATGAAAAGGAACCTTACTTTAAAATTTAGCAGCTTAAAAGGTGATAAAAAAAAACAAATATTCACAAAAATTGTTGACGGTCCAGATCTGAAAAAAATACAAACTCTTAAAGGAATGCAAAGGATTTCTTCCACCTGCTCGACATAGATCCAATCAAAAGCGGTCAGAAATGTTTAAATATGAGCGAAAATCAAGTAACGGTTTCAGCAATACTAGAAACATGGTCACTAAATACTTCTTAAGTGACCAAAAACTCCCGATTATGTCCTGGAAAGAAGGACACGATTACAAGACGAGGCATTAAGAAGCAAAAGAGATACTTGAATAATTCCATGAAGAATCTCTACGATGACTTCAAGAAAGAAAATACTGCTACGAAGGTATCTTATGCTGCATTTTGCAAAATACGCCCCTTTTGGGTTGTTCAACCGAAAGTATCTAGTTGTGATACTTGCCTATGTATTCTCCATGAAAATGTGAGGTTAATTGTATTAAGTCTTTCGAGAAGCAAGATTATAAAGGTGAAAAACATACATCAGGTTATTTCAAAATTATGTTGCTCTACTTCAAATGAAACCTGCCTAGCCCGTAAATGCAAAACCTGTATGGGAAATAAAGTACTGTATTATGTGGCAGATAAATTCTGGACACATATTTTGCATTATGATAAATGGATTACACGATGAGAACAGAGGATCAGCGCCAACACAAAAAAGGAAATAACTGTACAGTTAACTGCAAAAATCAAAATAGAAGCTAAACCAGATCAAATGATACACGAATTAGAGAATCTTCTTCCCAAATTTTTACGACATATTTTAAACATAAACCACCAATATTCATCCATAAAAAAATTGAAAAGCAATTTAAAGGAAAATGAAATCTTATTGCATGTTGATTTTTCAGAAAATTTTTCATGCAAATATGCCACGGAAGCGCAGTCGGTCCATTTTGGTGCGTCCCGAGACCAAATTACGCTACATACTGGCATGATGTATCACAAGACAAAAAAGCAAGGGTTCTGCACATTGTCAAAATCGCTAAGACATGATCCATCGGCCATTTTGGCACATTTGGAACTTCCATTGAATCATTATTTAAATACTATCGCACTTGAAATCACTTCTCTACATTTGCTATCTGACAGCCCTAGCACACAATTTAGAAATAAAAAAATGTTTTATTTCATTGAATTTGTCATTCCAAAAATGTTTCCCAACCTGCAAATGATATCATGGAACTATACGGAGGCCGGTCATGGCAAAGGGGCGCCGGATGGCATTGGTGCTACTGTAAAGCGCACTGCAGATCGGCTGGTGGCATTTGATCGAGATATCAATACATTTGATATCTTTGTGACCGCAATCAAGGAAAATGTTAGTAAGCTATTTATAGATGTTGTTGATGAAGTCCGCATTGAAGAAATGGATAGTAACCTTCCACTTAATATAAAACCGTTCAAGGGAACAATGCAAGTTCATCAACTTACGTGGACAAAAGATGACGCAAGGCTGAATTTTAAAGAATTGAGCTGCTTCGAGTGCAGTTATTCCAACTGCAGCCATTTCGCACTAACAACTACACCTGCAAAAATGGGGCAAGCGACAAATGCAGTAGTTAGCAGACCAACCTCTAATTCAGCTGAGAATCTAGCTTTTAAGACAAATTCTTGGATCGCAGCTATATTTGACAATGAGTGGTACCCTGGTAAGTTAACGCAATTTCCGAGGGGGTAACCCACTTCGAACTATCATGTAACCCAAAAATTACCACTTAATGTACACGACATTTACAGTTTGGTTACCCTGAAAATTACTAAAAAAAATTGTAAAAATACCAATAATTACTAAAAGTTCATGAAAATTACAAAAATTACTCCTTATTGTACACCTCATTTATAGAGTGGTTACCCCCTCGGCAATTCCCAATCTTAAGAAAGAATGTAATTATTTACTTCTCTTTTGTTTCAGGGATTATCGAGGAAATACATGAAGATGACTTAGTGGTGAATTTTATGTCCAAGAGCGGGAAAAGTTTCTTTTGGCCACAGACTTGTGATCGTCAAAAACTGAAACTTACTGGAATTTTGTCGAAACTAGAATTTTGCCCTGAACCAGTATCTAGCAGGCTCTTTAAACTTCCTAACCACGACGAGATAGATGCTTTATTTGAGGCCCTAGTTTAAGAATTATCTTTGTTTCAAAAATATGTTTTATTTTTAATGTTTATTTTTAAGAATCTACTCTCTGTATAATGTGTTCATTTTTACTATCTTTAAATAAACATTATTTTTTATATTGAGAAAGTAATTTTCTAATTTATATCCACAGTAGATCCAACAGGATTTTTTTTACACTTAAATTAATACGTTTTTTAATTTATCAGGCATTAGCATGGAAATTTCGTCATTAGCGTGGATCAAGATTTTTGAAAAAATTAAAATTAAGCACGACCATCCATCATATCTTTATACTGATCTACTAATATAGCTAGATGATTTTTTTCCAATTTTTTTACAAACTTTCTAGTTTCAAAAATTTTACCTCTATAAATCGCTTGTTTTGAAAGAAACACCCAATAAAACAAAAAAACAATCGAATTACTTTACAATTAATTTTTATTATTTTAAATAACACAGCATCAAGAATTTAACATTGCAAATAAAGTGGACTTAAGCAATTCCTCTGCACTAAACAGGAAATAACAAAAATAAAAGTTTGATACATGTGATTATTCATGACGTAATGTAGTATAAACTAGTAACTAGTAATCAAAATTTAACTTTTTCAAATTGCGATGCGAAAAGATAAGGATAGACCTCAAACAAAACCTTATCACGAAATAAGAAGAGCCATTGTTAATTGGATAAAAAAAACAATGATAACTATTCTCTTGGTGTCATTATCTGAATGTGGGTATATGGATAATTTTAATTTTGTGTCTTAAATATAACTGTAGGTTAGTAATATTATATAATTGTTTTGGGAAAGTGTTGTGATTGAACAGTGGGAGTACACATAGACATTTAATGTCCATTTTGTTCTAACTGTATTAATCATAATGTATAGTTTTTATGTACTATGTTGTAGATTGTTGAATAAATTGAAATTGAAATTATAAACATTGACAAAGAATAGACCAACGAGAAGGAATCACTCTCATTAGGCAAGTCAAGTTTAAAGTTGATCAGCAGTGCACCACAGAGCAAGTAAAGGAAGATCAGCTTGAGGATAGTGAAATAACACTACGGCTAAAAGCTAAAGAAGAACGTCAACCAAGACCAAGGTGGAAGGATATTTCAACTAAGGGATTTACTTTTAAATCTCTGTGGGCTCAGTGGGACTCCCTGGTAGTGGAAAATGTAATTCTCAAACGGAAGTTCTGGAAGAAGTTCATAATCGAAAGTCTGGTGCTCATCTTGGAGTGAACAAAACGATTGATAAGATCCGTGACAGATTTTCTGGATCAACTACTGCCAGGATGTGAAATTGTGGTGTTGGCAGTGTCGGAAGTCAAGGACCCAAAACAAGATCTAGGGGGAAAATGAAACAGTATAATGTGGGCCTACGTTTGAACGTATGACCCTTTTCCAGAAACAAATAATGATAACAAGTACATTTTAGTGGCAATTGACTATTTCAGTAAATGGCCTGAAGTATTTGCGATCCCCAATCAAGAAGCTGTTACCATAGCAGAGGTCCTTGTGAATAACTTATTCAGCAGATTTGGTGTTCCGTTACAGCTGCACTCAGATCAAGGACGCAATTTCGAATCCAAGGTTTTCCAGAAGGTCTGTGATTTACTCAACGTCCATAAAACACAGACTGCAGACTTACATCCATAATCAGACCGCATGGTTAAGAGGTTTAACAAGACCATTGAAGAACATTGGTCAAAGGTCGTAGATGAACATCAAAAAGATTGGAACTAACCTCGGGACTAACACATACCACTATTTTTGATGGCATATAGATCAGCAGTCCGTGACACGACAGGACTAATACCAGCCATGGATTTATTTGCTTGTGACATATTATTCGGAACGCCAGACAATCAGGATATGGAAATTCAAGACTACCCGGCCTCCCTTAAGGAAAAGATACTATACATCCATGAATTAGTCAGAGAAAACGCGAAGAAAGCCAGTGACCGAATGAAGACACGATATGATCTCAAAGCTAATTCTATAGGATTTCAGATGAACGACAAAGGAGGCCGGGTAGTCTTGTATTTCCATATCCTGATTGTCTGGCGTTCCGAATAATATGTCACAAGCAAATAAATCCATGGCTGGTATTAGTCCTGTCTGATTATATAATCCGCAAAGGAAGAAATTCCAACCTCGTCTGGAGTAATCGCGATAGAGTTAGTTTGGGTTAGTTGAGTGTTGAATTGTAAAGAGCTATTAGTTTTAAGAGTGATAAAGAATAAAGATAACTTTAGATTAAAATAGTAAAAGTTGTAATTTTGATCAGAACCCATCAGTACAATTTTACAACCCCCAGTACAATTTAATACCCCCGTTACGTTTCGTCCTCAAATTTTTATTTTTGAACACTTCATCCCTGGCCCGCCGCTCGCTTCGGTCGCTATGGAGTGGGGCGCCACCAACAAAAACTACGCATGAAAAACAACTACATTTACATTACAGTAACCCTATGGCGAGGTTCTATGCCCTATCGTGTCTGCAATTTACCTATAAGCGCCCCGGGGTTGGCAGATTAGTAAGTTTTCAATAATTATCAAGCATTAGGGTTAGAAATCGATATGCTGTGAGGGAAGCAAAATAAACTGACAAATAGGTATTTATTCTGAGACTCGTTTGAGGTTTATGAAATCGACCTTTCGACAATAATTTAAAAACCATTCTATTCTTCTCATATTTTAAGTGTGTGGTATTAAATGAGATAAAGTTTATGTTCGAGAATTACGAACAAAAATAAGGAATGCATCAATGTGGATTTATGAAAGACCACTACCATTTATTGGAGTTCAAAGATGTACCCAAAACCGAATTGTATTTTATTTTTATCAGTTCCGTCGATATGATACCTAGTTAAATAAATATCCGTTGTTAACTACCAAAAGTAAACACAGATAACGAATGGGGGGTCAGTCACCTTTATAGGAAGCAACACCTTGCTTTCCAAGAAGTAATTATACCTATTTGCGAAAATTACGTTTGTATTTCAAATTTTAATATTTCCTTAACTTTCCGCGTCACCCTTTTAAAATAAAACCGAACAATAGTATCGTCCAATTACCTGTCTCAAATTTACAGAAATTACTGCCCACTGTTTGGTACCTAAGAAAATTACACCTTCTAATTAAATTCAAACATCTTTTTGCGGTGTTGTAACCAATGATAATTTTACGAGCTGTCGTTACTTGAGCTCCGAGGTGCATTATTTTCATTAGGCATATAATTAAAAATTTCAAGTGTTTATCATCAACGTACATTTAGGAAAATAAAATGGCATAAAAGTTAAAACAACCCGCGTATACCCTGACGAATTATGGTATATTTCTGTAACGCATTCCAATGCGATGAAATATACGTTTACAAATGCCAATAGAAATCTCTAATTGTGGACGCTTATGAAAACGTCGGTACTGCTTTCTGACAATGTATTTTTAATATTCAATGCCAAAGGGGGGCCCTTGCCCTCGTATAAAGCTTTTTCCCGGAGGGCTTAATCTTAGCACTGAAATTATTTTTACTTTTAAATAAGCAATTTACTGTTGGCTTTCCTGGCCTACATTGTGGTAAACTGAAACTTTATCTCAAAATAAGTACTATGAGCGGTATATATATTACAAAAATATCTATTAAATATACTTCAAAATGAGGTTGGAGATTAGTAAGACAATAAAATAAAGGAATCCAGGATGGACAACAAAGGCACTTCCAAAACATTCACATAATCTGAGGAAGCCAAGGAAAAGTATTTTAATCAGTTGAGCATTGCTGATGATTATCAATTAATCTTATTTATAGAAAAAAAAACTTTACTATTACGTTGACTATTTCTTCAGATGAATCGCTTAACACAGATTTTTTTTAACCTTCATAAATATCAAAGTTAAGAATGTCATTGATTGGGAACTCAAAAATATATGATTTAGATTTTACACACGCACAGGATCTTCTTTTAGCTTTAAACTGAACAAATGTTGTTTCTTGGAACAATGACCCATATACTTACGCATTCTTATACCCATAGTAAGATGTCTTCTGTTTCTGTTCTCAGGAACCAACATTTGGAAGGAAAGGTATCTTGTACTTTACCATATTGTTACGGCTAGCCTAACAACCATCCGAACGTTTTTGTGCTACCCTATAAAACTAGCCGCCGTGCCGCTCGCTTCTCTGTCTGTATGAGCCATCGCCCAGCCGGCTACGAAGATTCAGGATCGCTGGAATTATCTCGATAGCCTCGTCGAGATCATATAGAGTGGCCTCGGAATACTTCCCGAATATTCGTGATAGATTTAAGATTATACACTCATGTGCAATAAAAACGGTCATTACAAAATTTTGATTAAGTTTTAGGCTTGATAAGTTTTTTATTTTTGGCCCGATTTTAGTGATTTTTTTTAAGAACTGTAGGTACAACTATCCTTATTAACATGTCGTTTACACATTTTAAGAAACATTGGTTATTCGACATATTATACAAGGATAAACAAAATGTTGTTTTTTTATCTAATTTCAAAACTCCCTGTGGAATAATCAAGTAGCAAAATTATTCCAAAATGCCAGTTTTCGTTTAAAGTCATCTATTCTTTACGTTTTGTTTTTTGGTTCACCTCAATACATGCATTTATTCTCACACAAATGCTAAAAATCTTCTTTATCAATGATTTAAATTTTTTATTGTACTAATCAAAATTTAATTGGTAGTGAATTTTGTTTCTAAATTAATTTACTTAAATTAAACATTTTAACTTAAACATGGACCAGTACTTTGTATTGCCTCCTCTAGTTCTAATTACTGGCCAGCACACGTCGGTCTATGCCATAAATGAGCCCGCGAATATCGTCTTGGGGAATATTCCTCCATTCTTCTTGAAGTACCGCACGAAGCTCGTTCAGTGTCGCTGGTACCACTTCTGGATCTCTAACGCGTCTTCCGAGCATATCCCACACATGCTCTATAGTGTTCAAATCTGGAGAACATGCTGGCCTGTTCATTTTTTCAATCCCAACTTCTAGCAAATATTCAGTTACGCACATTGCTGAATGTGGTCGGGCATTATTTTGCATCAAGATAAAGCACTTAAAACCATTGTAAATGCACAAATATACTGTCAAACTGACAATAAAGCGTCAAATAACAATGGACAACATAGCCACCTTGTCAAAGAAAATACTGAATTCATATTGAATTAGAAATTATGTAAAACTTTAAATTATTGATAACCAAGATCATTTTGCATTTGGGTGAGAATAAAGGCATGTATTGACATGAACCAAAAAACAAAACGTAAAGAATAGATCACTTTAAACGAAAACTGATATTTTGGAAAAATTTTGCTACTTGATTATTCCACAGGGTGTGTTGAAATTAGATAAAAAAACAACATTTCGATTATCCTTGTATAGTATGTCGAATAACCAATGTTTTTTAAAATGTGTAAAAAACAGGTTAATAAGGATAGTTGTACCTACAGTTCTTTAAAAAAATCACTAAAATCGGGCTAAAAATAAAAAAGTTATGAAGCCTCAAACTTAATCAAAATTTTGTAGTGACCGTTTTTATTGCACATGAGTGTATATAAGCAGACCTAAGGCGAATGTTAGGCAGTCGGAGAGTTAGTTCAGTTAATCATTGAGTATTGAGTGTTGAATAGATATTAGTTGTAAAGTTATAAGAGGAGTTTAGAGTGTTAAATCATATACAGTGGTAGTGAATAAAGAGAGTATTAGTAGAAAATAGCAAAGTTGTAATTCTGTTAAGAACCCACGGGAAAAATGTAACATTTGGTGTCAGAAGTTGGATTGTGAAGCGACCGGACTTGCGAAATATTTTTCGAGGAAAGAAGTACAAGTACGTCAATGAGACCGTTTGATTGGTGGATTCTGGTAAAATTTTATAACATTCTACGGTCAGACGAAGTTTCAGATCTTGGGGTCTGTCTTGAATTAATAAACGAAAAACTAGGAGTCGAGTGCCGCTTTGCTGATGTAAGAAACCATTTCCGTTTAGGCAGGCCATTGGAGGAAAAGAACCGAGCCGTCTCTTTGGAGGTTAACAGCTTTTTTCTGAAGAAAGACATTCTAAAAAATAGTAATAAATTAAAAGGAACTAAAATTTTTATCTCTCCTGATTACACGGAAGAACAACTTGCAGACCAAAAACTTCTCTACCAGCATTTAAAAGAAGCTAGAGAAAGTTCTAAAGAAGCTTATATAAAAAATAACACTCTGATGATTGATGGTCAGAAGCGAACAATTGAGGATCTTAGGAAGGAAAAAACAGCATCACAACAAAAAAATCAACCATCTTGCCTTCAACCGATACAAGAACCGGCCCAAGGAGTAGCAAGTAATACCAAACGAAAGGCGCAGAACGACAAAACTGAAAATATTCTTCAGCCATCCAAAAGAAATTTGAGAAGTACTAGTGTTAGCAGCAACGGTAACAATTAAAACATCTTCCTAGATTTTATATTTTTATACAGATATTGTCTGTTTATTTTTAATAGGTGTAAAATTTGTTAGGTGAAATATTTGTCTTTATGTTATTTTAATTTTTTTTGTTTCTCATTTTACCAATATCTTGAATCTACTTGTTTTATTAAAACATGAACAATGGATGAATACATAAGGGATTTTAATTACGCATATCACAAAAATGAAATTTGCAATTCTGCTGCAACCTGTCAAAGAATGCTTAATGCTGTGCAGCGAAAAAATAACTTTTGAGATCTTTCACAACAATATTAATAGTCTTAATTGTCACCATGATGAACTAGTTGTTACCTTAGCTTCTCTTCAGCGGGATTTTGACTGTGTTGTTTTGACAGAGACACATAGAGTATCAGATTTGACGCTTTTAAACATTCCAAATTATAATTTAATCTACAACTCAGGTGATTTTAATAAAAATGACGGGGTTGTAATTTATGTTAATAATGACCACTCTTTTAAATTTGAAATAGAAAACTTTTTTAATAGTCGGCTAATTGATTTGACAATTAAAAAAAATAAAAAAACATTTCGATTGATTGCATGTTACAGGTCCCCATCAACAAATGCAAGCGTGTTTAATAATGATTTATACAATTATTTGCAGAAAATACAGAAAAAAAAGTACGATTTTGATTTGTTTCTGGGCGACATAAATATAGATTTATTAACAAACTCGGATGTGCAAAATGAATATTTAAATAGTTTGGTTGAGCACGGCTATATATCTACAATTAATAGCCCGACAAGAGTAACTGAAACACGAGAATCTTGTATAGATCATATTTTTCTTAAATTGGGCCAAAATGTTTCTTTTAAATCAATTGTATTTGAAACCAAAATTACAGATCATTACTCGCAGATACTACAAGTTAATTGCTTTTTAAACAATGAATATAATACTTATACACAAAATCAAAAATTTAAAAGTTACCTTGATAACAAAATGTTGGAAAAAGAAATTCAAAAGATTAATTGGCAATCCTTGTACACAGAAAATGATATTAATAAATGCGCGAACTACTTTGTGGAACAGGTTAGGAATACTGTTATGCAATGTACCCAAATAAAAAAATTAAAACACTCGGAAATTAAAAGAAAATGCTGGATAACGGATTCTTTAGTCAAATCGGTAAACAACAAAAATAAACTCTATAAAATTATGAAAAATAATCCGGACAACCCCAATATTAAGGAAGAATTTTCCCGATATAGCCAAACCCTTACACAACTCTTAAGAAATGCAAAAATAAAATATTATCAAGTCCAGTTGGTAACAGGCTTTGGAAAACAGTAAGAAATATTAACAATAATGAAAAAAAATCAGATATTAAAAAGATCGTATTAAATAACGAAGAAATTACTTGCAACAAAAAAATTGCCGACACCTTTAATAATTATTTTTGTAATGTAGCAGCGAATTTAGCAAAAACTATAAAAAATGATACTAATTTAACTTTCAACGAAACCAAAATAGAGAATAAAGTTAACCTTAGATTAACAACTGAAAAATAAATTCTGGAAATAATTAATACATTAAAACCTAAAAAATCACCTGGAAAGGATAAAATTACGTCTGAAGTTTTAAAGGGTATTGGTCGGTACATTGCAACACCATTGGCATTTTTAGTTAACAAATCAATTCAGGATGGTATCTATCCAGACGTTTTAAAAGAAGCAATAGTTAAACCTCTATATAAATCGGGAAATAGGGAAGATGTAGCTAACTATAGGCCAATAGCTTTGGTTAGTAATATTTCTAAGATTTTCGAAAAAATTCTAAAACATAGAATAGTTAATCACCTAGAAAAAAATAATATTTTATCCAATAATCAATATGGTTTTCGAAAAGGACGGTCAACAGAAGATGCAATGGCCGATTTGGTATCAAAATTATATAACTCGATTGATAACAATATTCCTACAATATGCATTTTTGTTGACTTAGCAAAGGCCTTTGACACTATTTCCCATAAAATCCTAATAAAAAAATTGCGAAATATTGGCTTTTCAGAAAATACTTTAAAATTATTAGAAAGTTATTTACAAAATAGGCTCCAACGGGTTGTAATAAATGAGGAACTTAGTGATCCGCAAGTTGTTAATTGTGGCGTCCCCCAGGGAACTGTTCTCGGTCCTATTCTGTTTATTATTTATATGAATGATTTATACAGGGTTGACGGTAGGGCCGAAATAACTAGCTACGCTGATGACGCCGGCGTTCGATACACTGCTGGATCATGGGAGGAACTTAAAAACTTAATTAAAGACGATTTTCCGAAATATATAAATTGGTTCAACCATCATTTATTGAGTATAAACTTTTCGAAAACTTTTTTCATGCCCTTTAGCAGTCGTTCAAGTGGACTACCAGAATTTCAAAACATAGAACTTTTAGAGAATTCTCAGAAGATTAGGATAAGCCGATGTACAAATATTAAATATTTAGGAGTCTACATTGACAGTCATCTTAAATGGAACCACCACGTCGAATATGTTAACAAAATGCTTAGATCTTTAATACAATTATTTAAAATGTATAGTAAAATCTTTTCACTACCACAACTTAAATGCCTTTATTATGCATTGGTCCAATCGCATTTAACTTATGGGTTAATTGCATGGGGAGGGATATTACAAACCCATTTAAAATGTTTAACTGTGACACAGAAATGGCTTATTAAAATAATTTTTAACAAAGATCGGCTTTACCCTACAGAACAGCTCTATAATGAAGCAAATATTTTTGACGTAAGATTGTTATTCTTTCAAACTGTAGCTATGCGCATCTTTAATAAGAAAATCATTCTGCAGAATATTAGTAATGAGTATAACACGAGATTTAGACGGAATGGTGTAGTAAAACCCCAAGCCAAAAAAACCGTTGGTCAAAGATGCTTTACTTACTTAAGTGCTAACATATACCAAAAAATTGCCCATATTATTAGAACCGCACAGTCAAAGAGCACTTTTAAACATGCTATTAGGAATTTTCTTACAAGTGAAATAACTAGGAATGAAGTTTACGCACTATTAGACGAAAAAAATTGCTATAATACTTAACGTTTTTATTCACTATATGTATTCACCATGTATCGTAATTTGTAAAGTTTTAAACGGATACAAATTATAATTCTGGTAATGTAAGGATTTTATAGGTTAATGTGAAAAATATATTGTTCTCATTTTATTTCTACGTGTAATTGTTTTTGGCACTGTTTACTTTATTATGTTTGTTCTTTTACTATGGCATTTTGTATACGTTTATGTGCATGCATATTTTTGAGTGCCACTATTTGGTTGTAACTTGTGGTGATGAATGTTTAGTTTTCCACGCAGGAGTTTTCTCTTGTGGATTTACCGTGTATTTATTGTAGGTTATAATCTAAGTGTTTGTAAATAGTGTAGACACATTTCTCTTACAATAAATGCTGAATCATAATAATAATACAAGGCAACAAACGGCGGAAATGGAGCAAATCAATAAAATGTTGGCCGATTTCATGGATAATTTAAATGCTGAAAGGCAAGCAGAACAGGACCGTCTTCAGAAAATTTTACAAGACCAAGAAGACAAAAGACAAGCAGAGCAGGACCGGCTTCAGGAAATTTTAAAAGAACAGGAAGATAGAAGGCAAAAAGAACAGGACGACCGACTTCAGAAAATTTTGCAAGACCAAGAAGACAAAAGACAAGTTGAACAGGACCGGCTTCAGAAAATTTTCCAAGACCAGGAAGAAAAAAGGCAAGCAGAGCAGGACCATCTTCAGAAATGGATGCTGGATGTAATTGTAGGCGAGCAAGGAAAAGTACAGAAAATATTGGACGGACAAAATGAGAAATTTGAAAAAGAAGTAAACAATATACAAAAAGAAGTAGGAGACGTACAGAAAGAAATGAAGAATCTACAAGCAGAAGTCACCAGACTAAAACATCAAGGACCCACCGAGAGAGCATCGCCTCAGGACAAAACATCAAACCTCCAACGTATGACGGTCAAACATCGTGAACAATGTATAGAAGGCAATTTGAAACCGCTGCTGTTGCCAACGGTTGGAATAACGAAGAAATGGCTACATCACTAGTGGTTGCACTTCGTGGATCTGCCCTGGAACTATTACAGACTATTCCCATCAGCCAGCAGGGGATATATGACATACTTGCAGCTGCCCTAGAGAGACGATTTGGAGACCAACATAGAAGACAACTGTATCAGGCACAAGTTAAGTCCCGACATCAGAAGCCTGGTGAAAACCTGCAAGAGTTTGAGGCAGACGTCAGACGTCTCGTTCATTGGCCTATCCGGGAGCAACGGAAGAATTTCAAGAGGAACTTGTTGCTGAATATTTCGTGGACGGTGTCAGAGATCCAGAAACTCAGAAGATGTTACGTCTAGCCAAATTTGATAGCAGCCGTGAAGTTTTGGATAGAGCTCTGGAAATCGAGGCGGCCTGTAACATCTCTAAGCCAGCAATCAGGGACGTATCCATAAAGGACGAAAATTTGGCTAACAGTTGTGAACTAACTGGAATGGGCGGTATTTTGAAGAAATTAACCGACGTTCTTCAGGCCACGGGAAGATTCCGGGAGTCACTAGAAGTTAGGCCATACAACCGTAATCAGTGCTATAGATGTGGCAAGACTGGACACTTCAAAAGGGACTGTCAAGTACAAAGATTCCGGGAGCCTTTAGAAGATAGGCCACGTAACCGAAATGTTCCAAATCAGTGCTATATATTTGGCAACATTGGGCATTTTAAGAGAGACTATCCAGTACAACTACGACCTACAGCTCCATCCAGAGACAACAGCAGTTCAAAGCCAAGTCAGGAAGAGTTGAAACAATATAACTTTAAGGCTAAGCACAGGGAAGGAATAGTAATATCTACAGATGCTTTATCCAGAAGGTCATGTGAGGATAATTATAAACATCGCCATATAATTGACCAACGAGAAGGAATCACTCCCACTAGTGGGACCCAGCAGTGGACCACAGAGCAACTAAAGAAAGATCAGCTTGAGGATAATGAAATAGCACTACTACTAAAAGCTAAGGAAGAACGTCAACCAAGACCAAGCTGGAGAGATATTTCAACTAAGGGATCTACTTTTAAATCTCTGTGGGCTCAGTGGGAGTCCCTGGTAGTTGAAAATGGACTCCTTAAACGAGCCTGGGAAAGCGCCGATGGCAAAGTAGTGAAGAGCAGTTAGTGGTACCAAGGAAAAGGGTATCGGAAGTTCTGGACGAAGTACATAATAGAAAGTTTGGTGCTCATCTCGGAGTTAACGGAATGATTGACAAGATCCGCGACAGATTTTATTGGGTCAACTACTGCCAGGATGTGAAATCATGGTGCCAGCAGTGTTCAACCTGTGCCTCAAGTCAAGGACCCCAGACAAGATCCAGTGGGAAAATGAAACAGAATGATGTGGGACTACCGTTTGAACGTCTCGCCAGTGACCGAATGAAGACTCTATATAATCTCCAAGCTAGCTCTAGGGGATTTCGGATGAACGATAAAGTCTGGTAATATAATCCGCAAAGGAAGACAGGAAGATCTCCCAAGCTAACACCAGTATGGGAAGGACCCTATACGGTCATCAAAAGAATTAATGACGCTGTGTATAGAATTCAGCGTAGCCCCAGAAGCAAACTGAAAGTTGTCCACCTCGACAGGTTGAAAGCATATCACGGACATGAAGTAGCTAATGGACGATCAGAATTAAGAGGGAGGCAATGTTACGGCTAGCCTAACAACCATCCGAACGTGTTTGTGCTACCCTATAAAACTAGCCGCCGTGCCGCTCGCTTCTCTGTCTGTATAAGTCATCGCCTAGCCGGCTACGAAGATTCAGGATCGCTGGAATTATCTCGATGGCCTCGTCGAGATCATATAGAGAGGCCTCGGAATACTTCCCGAATATTCGTGATAGATTTAAGATTATATATAAGCAGACCTAAGGCGAATGTTAGGCAGTCGGAGAGTTAGTTCAGTTAATCATTGAGTATTGAGTATTGAATAGATATTAGTTGTAAAGTTATAAGAGTAGTTTAGAGTGTTAAATCATATACAGTGGTAGTGAATAAAGAGAGTATTAGTAGAAAATAGCAAAGTTGTAATTATGTTAAGAACCCACGGGAAAAACGTAACAATATAAATAATTTTTCTTCCGGAGTAAATTACTCCAAAGCGTTGTGTTAAACCAATTCCGATTTGCTACTGATTGGTTGGGCTTCTGAAATGGGTGGTGGTGGTGGTGGTTGTCGCTTGGAGCCAAATTCCACATATGGCCGTGTTAACCTCAACGATTATCGCGCTCGAGTTTTCGTAGACGTGTTTTGCATTAACAGTGATAGTTACGAAAGCGTTTAAAGTGATAGTAAAAAAACAACTTTAACCCAGATATGCCTGAATTATTTTTTTATTTTATTTTTGGTAATAACTATATATTTGCTAAAGAAATGGTATAAAGTTATTGTAAAAATGTCTGAAAGTCATATATTTTAGATTGTTATTGACTTTTGAAGGTGTCCTTAAAAAAGGACAGTAGGAAAATACCCATAAAATCGAAAAATAATTGCAGAAAAAAAGGCGTTCTAGAAAAATAGTTTATTCTAAACTGTTATAACTAAATTCAGGTATAAAACATTAAATTCTTAAATAATTAAGTATTGTTATGATAACTTTGAAAACATTCCATGTGTAAGGCCACATTACACTTGAAACATTTTCTTTGAACTTTTTTATGGCATATGCGACAACGAGTTTGCTTATCCTATTTGACAAGATAATGTTCTTGGTTATCTAAACGTGTTTCGACATTTTCGAGAGAAGAAGGCCTGCCTCTTTTTTTTTGCTGTTTTTGTTAGATTCCAGTAGACTCAATGCTACCTGTCTACGAAACATTAGATGCTCTAATTTTCCTGAACCGTTAGCATTTTGCATCCGATGTAGCTGCCAAGCATTTTGTTCCGCAATATCCAAACAATAGGCAATCAAACAAAAATACCATTTTCCCCCCGGATGGAAGTTCGGTACAAACTAATATTTTGGTCGCAACGATCCACGCCTCCCATAAAGCTATTATACAAAAATATATTATGAGGCTGATTTACGGTTATTCGTTTTTTCTCCTTCTGTGAATATCTTGTTACTTGATGGAACGGCTTTACCGGTAAATTGTTTGAGGCAACATTTATAGTATTATTGTTGTGCCATTTAACAATAACTACTTTGTTGTCACACGAGCGATAATGGCAGTCAATATAGTCTTCGTCATCATAATCATCAACAACATTCTCTTCGGATAAGTTCATTAGTTCAGCTTCAGATCTAAGTTGACTTCCGGGTAAGTTGTTTGCTGTCATTATGTCCTCGTCCCCCGAGTCTTCATCAGTAAGGTCTTGACAGGAATTGGTTGGCGACATTATTGTAATATCTACTGCATTGAAGGTTGACAAATTATCTTCATCTTCTTCTAAACTAAGAAGGAGTTCATGCAGAGTGAGGCCACTATAAAGAAAAAAATAATTGCAATGACGCCGTATATGCCTAGCGTCCTTAAAAAAGGACAGCCCACTTTTATATGGGTTTTCTAAGCACTTATCGAATAATTGTATTGGATTTTTCTAAAATGTGTTTGTTTGATCCTACATGATGTATACTTTTGCAATTACATTCAATAATAAACAAAAATGCAATAACAAAACTTACCCAACGGGTCGAAGATCAGCTGGATACGCCATATTTTATTGCGAAGCTTTCGAAATTCAATCAATACTCTTGAAACCGATCGTAAACACTGCAAATACTTCATAAACGTGTCAAACAAGGATTTTAGATTGTTCGTCTAGAGCGTCATCAGTCAAAAATTCGGTCTAATTTATAACAACGGTGGATAAAGAAACCTGTAACAAGTGTCCTTTTTTAAGGACAGTAGGCATATCTGGGTTAAGGCGACACGACAGAAATGAAAACTAAATTAAAAAAAAAAAAAACAAAAAGATGTTAATGTTAAGTATTTTTTGTGTTCTATATTCACAAAGTAATAACAATATATACAATTATAATTATGTGTTTTTTCAATGGCAGTGGCAAACACTAAAGTGGGATCCAATGGCACTCGACGAGCGGTGTGTATGCTAAGATGTTGATTGACAGGTTGTAATTTGAGGGAAACCGATGTCCTTGTGAGTGAGTTCCACAGTGATGAGTGATGCAGTGCGCCAGGCAAAGGAGTCCTTGTAAAGCGATGGTCTAGGTGTTTCCAGTTGTACGACGAACGAGTGCGCTCTTGCCTCGTGACTTCCTAGGGTGGCTATCTAACAGGCGTTGCTGGGGGCGGGCTGAGGCGGGCCAAATTCTGGAAACATCTGCCGTGAAAATATCCGTAAAACAGGGAGATCTCGGCCACATGTCGGCGGTGTCCCAGATTAACCAGATCCCGGGTCGCCGACGAGACGCATCAGCATCAGCTCTCTTCTGAATGGAATCCAGCAGCTTTGGGGTGTGCCTAGGTACAGCACCCCAGATGTGTGAACAATATTCTAAGCACGGTCTTATTTGTGCTCTGTAGAGCAAGAACAGCTGCTGCGGTGTATACAGTTTTTTTGTTGCGAAATAACCTGCGAGGCTGATTTTGCGCTGTTAGCAACGTGGTCATGCCAGGACATATTGCTGTTTACCGAGACACCCAGTACTCCGACTGACGAGAATAAAGGAATGATCCTGGCATGATGATGTTAGGGCCCGCCGTATTGGCTTTCTTGGTAAACGTGGCTGATTGGGTTTTTGCTACATTAAACTGGACCAAACTCCTGTCGCCCCAAGTTCGAACTTTCTCCAGTTCTTAGTTAATTGTTGTAACCTGCTCCTGTCTGCGGTAATAAGTCTCAGTCACTGGTAAAGGTTTTTCTGATCTAAATTCGGAGATCAAGGTACTGCAATCTGCAAAACTGTAAACAGGATTATTGGTTTCGGTCAGCATGTCATTAATATAGATGAGGAACAGAGTTGGTGAAAGTATTGCTCTCTGCTCTAAACTAACCCAAACTATTTAGGTAAATGCCTTTATTGATCTTCATTTGTATCATACTCTATGACCAAAACAATAGGTTTATGGTAAGTAATTGAAATATTAGATGAAAACTATTGAATCATAATTGCTAAATATCTAAAAAAAAAAATAATTTTAAAAAACTAAATAAATAAATTTAAAAAAAAGTTTCTTGGAGTTGCGCCGGCGATGGAAATACGTGCGTTATAAGTGAATATAAGGTACAGATCGACATAATAAATATTTATTAAAACATTGATTATTATGTTTATAATTTGGCAGTTAGGTAGATGATTATTCGAATTAATATATTACACTCCCAAGATGTACATGACAAGACGCCTTATATCTCTTGTTACTGACTGTTTCTCTCTTTCGCTTGGCTGAAGTTGACACTAACCGATTTTACCTGAATCAACGTTAAATAACCGAGCGTAGATGGCTTTGAGACGTTTGAGCGTTAATGCGTGACGGCTCAGTCTTATTCACTACTCAGGAAAAAGTGGACTGAACACTCCTAAACAAGTTTTTACTTCAAGAACATTTGAAATGGCAGTTAGGAACGTATTACAGTTAACAAAACATTTGAGGTGACGGTAAAAAAACCAGTGAATAAAGAATAGGAAGGAAGGAGCAAAATACTTATTGACATGTGACCGGAATGGTTCTTGCATATGGCGACCCAGATTACTAGTGGCGTATCCTAAAACGATTGCGCTACAAAAAATAAATACCTATACTAACTATGTATTTATATAGTTTTGTTGTTTATTACTTACTGATCTCAAAAAAGTTATAAATTATAAATTAAAATACAATGTGTGTTTTTTTGCGGATCATATAAATGTTTTAGATACTTTAGGTATGTTCGAAATATAAAAATTAAATTTCTTAGGATAAATTTCAGATGTGTAAAATTCCTTTTATTAGCTAAATTCCTGTGTAAAGAAATCTTGGGAAAATAGCAAGAAAAAGTGATGTGTCAGAAAATATACGTGTTTTCCAGGTTAATAGGTAAAGTAAGTGAAGTTTTAAAGAAATAACATCACCAATTGTCAATTATTCTAAATTACATGAATTGTTACATATTGTATTACATGAATAGTTACGAGGTATGTAAATAGCAGCACTTTTCCGAAAAAGAAACGCAAGATAGCATTTTAGATCATCAGCGAAACACAAAAATTTAGAGACTTTGAAACATTCTGCAATATCGTTAGGACTTCAGAGGGATTAGGAAAATGTTTAGATGTGAAATTATTTATTTTGACAACTTGATATCTATCTGTGAGGTAGATCGCTACCCACTCATACAAGCTTCCCCAAAGACCAGTTGTTCTTGGCTTCCCAAGCAATACCCTATGATTTACCCTGTCGAACGCCTTAGAGAATTCAGTGTAGATAGGGTGAACCTCCCCACCATTCACGACTCCCGACAGGTAATCAACAAAGGCAATTCAATTTCATTCTGTGCATCTCTTGTTAAAAAAACCAGACTGTTCATCCATGATTGTTAAACTCATTATAAAGCTTAAGCAAGCAGCAACTATTTTTTTAAAAAGTTTGGGAATAATACTAAGGTTACATATGGGTTTATATCCGCCTTATTTCAAGTTTTAAAAATAGGTTTAAGGTAGGAAGAAAGTGATTTATTAAAAATAATAAAAAGTGGACGGGAGACAACAAAACTACAAGCTTTTAAAACCACAGGCGGAATAACGTCTGGTCCAGAGCCCTTATTTATGTCAATTTTAGTCAGCACCTCATAAACAGTTTATATGAAAATTGTAATACTGTTGTAAATATTACGTTAGTTCATATAATATAATAATATATATATATATTGCTAAACTCGTTGCTAAATAAACAAAGTAAACATGGTTAGCTGTGCATCTTGTGGCCTTTCTAAAACTCCAACAAATTCAGAACTTGGAATAACATTTCATCGGTAAGTAGGTACTTTACCCCTTATTTTTTTTACCATTTATGCCCGGTTTCTGAAGTACCAGATATCTAGTGTATAAAGTTATGAAGCCTATAATTAATTACCTACTATGGTTACAATTCTATTAACAATCGTTGTCATAGGAAATATTTGAAGAAAAAAGTTATCCATGCTTTAAGAAACTGGGCCTTAATAAAGCAAAATTATAAATTGTCTAATTGTTAACAAATAGGTGCCAGATCTAATCATGGGCGTACCCGTAAAAAATATAGCATTAAAAATCAATTTTTGCAAGAATATTGGACAGTGCTAAAAGTAATAGGTACCTACTTTTCTTTTATACTTGGCATGTTAAAGTTTATTCTGCCAATAAAATGCTAAAATTAGTTATTTGAATATATAAGGGGATTTTGAAATGGAAAAATAAGCAAAATATGGTTACATAATAGTGTGTTAATGTTGAAGTGCGTTTCTTATTAAAACAATAGGTAGGTAGGTAGTTATTTAGAAAACGGGTTTACGCTATTATAAGATATTTTTGAAAAATTCCTTTATAGCGTGTTTATATAGGTGAACTGTAACAATAATCCGCCACAGCAGCTTAATAATTTGTTTTCTATAATTTGTTCTTAACAAATATTGGCAGCAGCGCAGTGTTATTATTCTAATATTTCACTTCATGCATGGCCTTCCGCTCGCTCTGGCTGCGCAACCAAACAAAACTAACCCAAACTAACTCAAGTCATCTCTAAAATCATGAAAAAACAACTTTGGAAAAATATATGAATTAGACACGTGTTTTTTTCCTTGATTTTGAGCATGCTTTGGGTTAGTTTGGGTTAGTTTTGCTTTGTTGCGTCCCCGGAGCCAGCGAAGCGAGGGGAGGGCCATGCGTGGACTGAAATATTAGAACGATAATACTGCGCTGCTGCCAATATTTGTTACTAACAAATTATAGAAACAATTTGATTAAGCTGCCTTGGCGGATTATTGTTACATTTCACCTATATACAGGGTGTTTCAATAAAAACTCCCAGGCCAATTATTTTGAAAACTAAAAGTGACATGTGAATTCTGTAAACGCCAGTTTTCAGCCTACATGATTGGCTTCACAATTGTGTAAAAAATGTGTTTGAATAATACAAGATGTAGGTGGAGCCACGGTGCAAAGAATTTTTTCGATGACAGGAACTTTGAAATATTGTGACTCTTAAAGATGATTAATTTCTGATAAAATTATGTCCCATAAAATTTTTTGATTAATCCAACATGGACGGAGATATTTGGGGTTAAGTTTTTTTTAAATAATTTTAACGATTATTTTAATTATGGATATTTTTAATATCCTTTAACAGATTTTAATTTAATTTTGGTAATGATAATTTTAGTGATAAAACGCTCGTGTCGCGCTACATTATTACGTCCAGTGACGTCTCAGGGGGCACCTTAACAAATAATATTGGCAAAAAATAAGACGCCACTGAGTTTTTGGGTAATTTTTATATTTTTTTCGGATTAAGCCACTAAAAATATCCTTTTCTTGTCTCTTAAATTGTTTTCATATCTTGCTTCGTTTTCGAGAAATAGAAAAATCCAGATATCTCTGGAAAACAAAAATCAGTAATTTAATTTCATTAGAAACACTCAGTGTCAGTGTCAGAATTTGCAAGTTCTACATTTTTAAAATAAAAATGGTTCACCATACAGATCAAGACAAATTGACCATGATTTTAGTTTATGGAGAATGCCATTAAAATGCTTCAGAAGCTGTGCGCTGCTATGGAGCTCGTTTTCCAGATAGACCAACGCCGGATCGCAAATCTTTTGTAGCTTTGTGTACCAACTTAGCTACATATGGTAGCTTTAAAAAGGGAAAGGTTCAAAGAATGAAGAGAATTACGACTGACGAAAATGTAGCTCTAGTCCTACAAACAGTAGAAAATAGCCCACAAACGTCATTACAAATATTAAAAGATGAAACTAATATTACAGTAAGTTCGTGTCGCAGAATCCTAAAAGGAAATGGGTATTTTCCATACAAGATTCATTTAGTGCATCATCTACAACCAGAAGCTTACCAGCGCAGAATAAACTTTTTGGCACATTTTCACCTTCTTTTGGAAGAAAATCCAAATTTCTTAAACCAAATCATGTGGAGTGACGAATCCAGGTTTCACAATAATGGAGTAATTAACAGACATAATTGTCGCTACTGGTCCCGGGAAAATCCTAACTGGATGCGACAGACTAAATTTCAAACACGATTTGGGGTAAATGTTTGGTGTGGTATTATAAATGGTTACATAATTGAGCCCTATTTGTACCATAAACATTTAACTTCAGTTCGTTATTTACAATTTCTGCAAAACGATCTCCCTTTGCTGTTACAAAATGTAGGAATTGACGTAAATACTCTGTGGTTCCATCAAGACGGTGCCACAGCACACAATAGCAATATCGTTATGAATCATCTAAAAGTGACGTTTCCAGGAAAAGTGATCAGCACAAATGGGGATCTTAGATGGCCAGCAAGGTCCCCTGATCTCACCCCGATGGACTTTTATTTATGTGGCTACTTACAAAATGAAATCTACAAGGAACCAATAGAAGACATGGCTGACCTGTACAACAAAATTTATGCCACTATTGCCGCTATTAATCGAAATACACTATTGAGAGTTTCCAGAACCGAATTATTATATCGATTTGCTATGTGTGTGTCTGAAAACGGCAATAATTTTGAACACCTCATTAGACCCCATTAGTTAGTTTTTTGTATTGTTCTCATTTTCGTTAATAATTTTTTAAATTTCTTATGAGTTCTTGCATAAAATTTAAAACATTGTTTTAATTTTATTTTATTTCTAACCCCAAATATCTCCGTTCATGTTGGATTTATCAAAAAATTTTATGGGACATAATTTTATCAGAAATTAATCATCTTTAAAAGCCACAACATTTCAAAGTTCCTGTCATCAAAAAAATTCTTTGCACCGTGGCTCCACCTATATCTTGTATTATTCAAACACATCTTTTACACAATTGTGAAGCCAATCATATAGGCTAAAAACTGGCCTTTACCAAAGACAATTCACAGGGAATAGACGCCCAGCGAGCCGAAACGGTAATGTACTTCAGGTTCCGTTCTTAAGAGCGCAGCACCTGCGGTTTGTAAACCTAATTTTACTATTATTTTAAATATTCCGCATCTCTCGACATGGTGCGATTTCGGTTGCCATGAGGACGATACAACGACGCCTTGCGGTGTTGCCGATGTACGTTGGACTTAGCACAGCTCGATTTAAATCAGGGCAACGCGATGTCGCGCGGCGGTAATGAGTTAAAAAAGCGTAAAGGGCTGCCGCGTTCTCTTTGATAGGCCGCTTCGCTTTTCGGTGTCTTAAATCTAGGGCTTTTTAATACCGCCTGTTTTTTTAAGTAAACCTTGCCATCTTCAATTATTGAGGCGAAGGAGTATTACTCTTTGGTAAATTTGGTTATTTCAAAGATATTCTTTTTGCAAGTGCATTGTGATTGAATTCTACCTCTTACGTTCACCGATTTTAAAACAATGTCTGGTAATGTATATTGCTATTTCAATTGTGGGAAAAAATGTTAAAAAATGAGGAATTGTGTCAGCGCTGAATTTTTAATTGCGGTAAGAAAAAATTACACACAGTAAAAGTCTTTTTTGCTCGTGTTGTTTTGCATTACCCCTTCTATAAAATTATTATTAAAAATAGCAATATTAAATATGATTGCTTCACTAAGATGGAAACTCAAATTCCTTTTAGGATTTAGGGATGAAATAAGAACCGATTTTGCAAAACTCAATTCTAAGCGGATGGTTAAAACCGCCTAAAAATATTTTCTAAAATTTGCTCTGTATTTTAAAAAGCAGTGAAACAAGTCAATTTTATTTTAATTTTCGGTGTGTAATAGCATTTTTAAATGCTATACCACAGATTACTCCTACTACCACAGTATACAACGGTAGTTTTTGATATACCTACATATTCGTTTTTAGCGTGCAAATAATATGCTTTGTAATATCTGCCAATGTAAGGGGTTAAAACGAACCCCTAAGAGTGAATACTTTTTGAAATGAAAACTTCTTTAGGCGCGTTTTGCGTTTTTTTTTGGGGGGGTTGAATGAGACCAAGCCGTCACGCTCGGATATGTAACCTCACGCGTCACGCTTGGGTATATATGCTCCTTCTACTGGCATGTTCCCGTATAGGTAGAGGGCCGAAATTTTCAGGGAATGTAGCCGGGATAAAAAGAAGACCCTGGTCGAAAACGGGATCCCGTACTCCCCCCCGTTTGGCTAGGGGAGGGGGGAGAAGGAGAAATTTAAATAATTAATTTCGGGAGAACGGGAAGAGGTACGGGGTCGAAATTTTTATGGTAGGTGCACCCCATGGGGGGTCACCTGACACCATACGACCGGGGCTCTAATTTAAGGGGGGATTTTGGGGGGAAAACCGTTTTTTGCCCGTATCTCTGCAACGAAGGCTCGAATCGAAATTCTGACCAACGATGACACCGCTTGTAGAAGTTTTCACCTTTATCGTGTGGTCTTGAGCACACACAATTTTTTTTCTAAAGGAGTACTTTGAAACGGTAAAACATATACATTTTATTAGGGGCAAGATAAAATACTGATTTTGTATGGTTCTACGGGGTTAACCCAAACTAACCTCGTAAAAATTTAAAAGTGAACATTTCTATCAAAATAGGCGTTTTTTTATTTTGAAAAACATAAAAATGCGTTAATTTTATTATCGTTTTTAAATACTTAGTATTTATAGCAAAATTATGATAATAAGGTGATTTCTAGCCCTTACCACCGAACAAATAACGATGGTGCCTTTACTAAATATCCTTAATATCCTTAATTTTAACCTATAGAATCATTTAATCTAAGTTGTAGGTATTATCAAAGACAATTTATACATTTACAGTTAATTGTATTTGGTATTACGAAATTGTATTATATTTTGTTTTTTATTATCAGATGATTTATTTGGTGAGAAATTGTTAGGTGGCTCATTATCCTAATGACAATTTGAACTAGTCGCTCCTGCTATATTGCACTGTTCGCTAAAAAGAGCATATACATGGTCCGCAACTGTAGATTTTTATGTTCATTATAACAAGGAATTTTCCTGTTGATTTGCCACTAGTAATTTATTGGAAAATAAATATTAGGGAACAAACGTTTCTTGCCGCCAGTATGTCGTCATAACAAATAGCTATAATTTAGACTTTAGGTATCTCAGAAGTTTTAACGAATTATTGTTTTTGGCAATATTAAGACGTCGTTTCTAAAAGCAAATTTAAATGTAATAAGTAACAAACTATATTTCTCATTTACATTTGTACCGTGCGTTCAATTTATCTTGATAACATTTTGATTCGTTGTATTTTTGTTTTTAAAGATATCAAGGTAAACAAAAAAGCAAAATGAAGGGTTGGTAGTTTTTTTCTAAGTTACATATAAAACAAAACACTAACAATTTTCTGACATATAAGCCTATTCTATATTTTTTTAAATGGAACACCCTGTACATCTTTGGACTCTCTAGAGAAATCTAAACACATTTCGTGTATAATATCCTATACCTATCTTTAGGTGTTTACGAAATATTGACAGTTGAAAGTCGGGCATTTTGACAGGCTTTAAAACCTAAACCGCGCGAGAGCAAAGAAAACGGTTTGCACATTCCTATCTTAGGTTTCATGCCCTATCGAATGACAGTAACTTTAAATTTAACCCGCGGATAAAATTAACCCGAACTTTTAAACCTCCGGTTAAATTCAAAGTCACTGTCATTCGATAGCTTATGAAAACCTAAGATAGAAAAATGTGCAAACCGTTTTCTTTGATCTCGTGCGGTTTAGATTTTAAACCCTGTCAAAATGTCAAAATGCCCGACTTTCAACTGTCAATATTTCGTAAACAGATAGATAGTCCAAAAATGTAGTAATATATACAGGGTGTTCAATTTAAACAAATATAGAGTAGGCTTATATGTTGCTTATTGTTAGTGTTTTGTTTTATGTTTAACTTAGAAAAAAACTTGGCAACCAACCCTACATTTTGCTTTTTTTGTTTACCTTGATATTTTTAAAAATAAAAAAGTTACAGCGAATCAAAATGTTATCAAGATAAATTGAACGCACGGTACATACTCTTACAGTCAATGCTAAATAATTGCTATAACTATATTATAAACCTGGAACTTGTCTAACTCTTGCAGAAATACATGTATTGATATATTAGTGCAACAATTTTTTTTTTGGTGTCAAGTTTACGGAATTTTGTAACAAACTGCCCTTTTCAAAACACTCTTTTATTCAATGGAAATTTTTTCAAAAGAACAAAGCATTTTCTGTAATATTCTTTTTCTACCCCCGTTATATAAACTGTACAATAATTCACTTTTATCTTAAATACAAAATGTCACTTTATAAAGAGTGTGAAAAACGATCGTTAAATACTGGCCCATTAGCGTGTCGTTATGTCACAATTTGTCACTATCGAAAAGTAGCTTTTCACCAGTGGACCACCCTAACAAATTGGTTCTTGCGATAAGTATGTTAATAAATATACAGGGTGTTCATTTGAAAACTTCCCACCACGGCTTTATCGAAAAGCAGTGATTAAAAAGAAACGCCGAGGCACGTCAAAAGATTTGTCAAGGGGGACAACTTTTTAACCAAAAACTACTTCACCCACTGCCCCCAGGGTCAGCCCCTTAAAAAATTTAAATAGAAAGGGGGGTCGAATGATACATCATTTTAAAGGTCTTTCAACTCCCTTTATATTTCGTGTATAATGTCCAATACCCATCTTCAGCTGTTTTTGAAATATTGACAGTTGAAAATCGACCTGTTACCAAGTTTGACAGCCTGTAGAATCTAAACGGCTAAAGATAGAGCAAAATGGTTTGCACTTTCCTATCTTCGTTTTTCATAAGCTATCGTTTGACACTAATTTTAGATTTAACCAGAAGTTAAATTTAACCGAAATTTCTTAACCTCTGGTTAAATAAAAATTTAGTGTCAAACGATAGCTTATGAAAAACGAAGATAGTAAAGTGCAAACCATTTTGCTCTATCTTTAGCCGTTTAGATTCTACAGGCTGTCAAACTTGGTAAATGGTCGATTTTCAACTGTCAATACTTCAAAAACAGTTGGAGATAGGTATAGGACATTATACATGAAATATAAAGGGAATTGAAAGACCTTTAAAATGATGTATCATTCGACCCACCCCCCTTTCCATTTAAAATTTTTAAGGAGCTGACCCTGGGAGGCAGAGGGTGAAGTAGTTTTTGGTTAAAAAGTTGTCCCCCTTGACAAATATTTTGACGTGTCTCGGCGTTTCTTTTTAATCACTGCTTTTCGATAAATCCGTGGTGGGAAGTTTTCAAATGAACTCCCTGTATAGGTAATTTGCACCTAAAGTAGAAATTATCTTGATTTAGAATTAAGTTATAAATATTTTAGTTTTAGGTTAAGTTAAGTTAATGTTAATATCTAACATTTTTTATGTGCAATGATGTTCTGCACAAATTGCAAAATTTGTTAAAGTTAATGATATACATTTCTTAGATGTCTCGACTTTTTTATCGAAAATCTGGGTTTTTTGTCTTAGTTGTTCTGCTTTTGTGCAAAGACATCTGGTCGCCCTAGTTTAAAGGAAAACTGACGGATCCAGCTGAGACCAATTTGAAATTTCTTATGCACTTTCACATGCATAGTATGTATTTCATATGCACGTAGATAAAAAATATTGATAAAATGTTCCGGGATATTGATTATGATTTCATTTAAGACATTACAAGGATTACTTTAACTGTAATCAGCTGTAATACTTTACCTATCGTTTCAAAGCATATTATGCTTTTCTTTTAAATATATAGTTTATTATAATATATTTAGATTTCCTTATTTCCGGGACTTAATACAAACGATTAAGTTTATAATATTCACGACAAAATTGACAAATGAAAAATTATTTTGCCTTACTTCTCTTGTCACCGCGAAATAGAAGATTTCCTTGCCGTATGTTACATTAATATATTTTATTTACAACCATGTAATAATAGGCGAATAATACTTAGGGAATAAGAGCTGTGCAATACTGTGCCTAATACAACCAGTGCAATTATGATAAAACAACAAGTAAAATTATTATGAAGTCGTAATAGTTCTAGAGCCACAAATATATTCTAATAACCAAAATCGAGATAGCAGATTGTGATTTATATAATCAAAGACAATTCTTTGATATAATTAAGCTGTTCTATCATCAGTGTATACATTATTGTGTAACTAGAAAATATTTATTGCACGCTATTATTGGCGGTTTGATTTTTATGGTAAATTTAAATGTTTGGTTATGTCAAAAACCATTTAATTATATTTTAATCATTCATTACTTAGTTTAGAGCATGCTGTCTTTGTTATCAAAATATATTAACTATTATTCTTTTATAGGTGTTTTAATGCTTTTTAATTTGCTAATACCATTTGTAGAAGATATGTTCTATTAACATTAACATCAAAATAAGTTGAGTTATTGAAAATCATGCCTAGAAATTAGTATATCCATTATTTGTTAATCCGTTCCTGTGCTCGACCTAAGATCTCCTTTTATTTAGGACACCTTTTATATATGACCAAATATCTAATTTATTTAAAATAAAATAATTGATTTCTGGAAGTAATGTTAAAAACCAGCAAACACGGTCACTATAATTATTTATTATTTTAAATGAACCGAAAGGTCTTAATGTTATGTTTCATTGGTTTCATCAAAGACAATTTACAGTAAGTAATTGTCTTTAGTTTCATTAATGCTTAATAGAAAATAGGCACAACGGCAACCTCAGCTGGCGATCTATGAACGATATCCAAAGCAGATTTCTATAATGGCGCCATCTGTGAATCAGTAGATGCAGAACGTGGCCGATATTTATCGTGGAGGCTCGCTTTTTGAAGCGAGCCTCCATTCGATGTCCCATTTTAAAAGCATTGCGTCGCCCGTCTAAACTGTGGATTGTCTTTGCCTTTACAGAATTCACATGTCACTTTTAGTTTTCGAAATAATTGGCCTGGGAGTTTTTATTGAAACACCCTGTATATATACACTAAACAGGAATTTTTCAAGAATCTCTTATAATAAGGAAAACCCGTTTTCTTGATAATTACCTCGATAATTACCTATATACCTATTTTTTAATAAGAAGCACACTTCTAAACCAACCCGCTATTATATCTAACCATATTTCGCTTATATTTGCATTTCAAATGCCCAAATATATTCAAATAACTAATTTTAGCATTTTATTGGCAGTATAAATTTTAACTTGTTTAAAGAAAATTATTACTTTTAGCAATATTGTTGCAAACATTCATTTTTAATGCTATATTTTTTACGGGTACACCCATGATTAGATCTGGTACCTGTTTGTTGACAATTAGGCAATTTATAATTTTACTTTATTAAATGGTAAAGAAAAAACAGAAAAATAAGGGGTGAAGTCAGCTTACCGATGAAATGTTATTCTATGTTCTGAATTTGATGGAGTTTTAGAAAGGCCACAAGCTGCACAACTAACCATGTTTACTTTGCTTGTTCAGTCCAAAATACCAACTTTTACCACTAAATATCTAATTAACTAAGAACTAACGCAATAACTACAATAATATTACTAAACAAATGAACAATGTTCCAAATCAAAGTAAATCGCAAAAAATATCATCAAAACGTCGTAGGAAGGACCAAAATTTAACGTCAGAATGAGTCATATATGGTTCCTCCCCAGCCTCCTCGATGTTTCAGGACGGTCAGGACTTGTAACACGGATTAAGTGTCAAACGGCGCACAAGCTGCTTCCTTTCTCTTCTTTATTGTAAAAAACATTTCAAGAGACAGTTAAAACACATTTGAAATGAAAGTTAAGAAAAACATTTGGAGTAACAATTAAATAAACCATTGAGGTGAGGTGAGAACACATCTGAAGTGACCTCGGAAGTGACAGTTAAAAAAAGCAAAATGCGAAATTCCTTGTAGGCATGGCCTTATATATTATGGACAATTATTATTGCTAAATTTCCTGGTATGTTTTGGTCAGTCAATTTTCAGCGATTTAACAGACTTGGCTGTACTTGGCTATCCATTAAATTATTACCTACGTATAAAGTTCATAGTGGAATTGTCCCGGATCTTGACCCTGGACCTTTTCTTCGTTTGTTTGCTTGCTGCACACTGTGCAGAGTGTTCATGTATAATTTAACGTCCACCTAAACCGTTTATTAAACAACATCGATGAAGACTTTAAACCCAAAAGAGTTCGGTTTTGTTCAAAACGCGATATTAATATTTTCGTTTCTCGTAGCGACAAGGCGTCATTTACAGAAAAGCTTCTTTTCCGCATGTTGATTACTAATGGATCTAATGAATGCGAAATAAACATAATAACATTCCTCGATCGATGTGTTGTTTTCGGACGTAATACAGCTTCATAACGCCTTATTATTTATGTTATGGTTGTAATACGTTTCTAATAATATTAAAGGAGCTTTGTAGATTATTGCGTACATGTATGCGAGTGGATGCGTAGGCGTCGCAACCACGAGACCAAGAGGGGCGAAAGTCTAAGTAGAGCAAGCATATGCCTCTATTACGAATAATATTTTAACTGTTTTAATTTAAAAGTTCCGGCTCCTATGCAAATATGCTTCTTTATTAATGTTAGTCAGTGTGGCGGATTTATACGATTCGGATTAAGTCGTATTTACATGAGAGCTTGTTTTTCAGTGTATTCAAATTTCATGATTTGAAAAATTATTAAACAAAGGACAAGGGAAATTTGCACACTCGTTCTGCATTTTTTTTTTAATTCTTGGACGGCATTTAGGTATTTGAGCATCTTTCATCTCAAAAACAATTTCTCTTATGGTTTTCGGGATACCAGTGAAGCTGGTGCCTCGAATTTTCATCATCCTGTATAGCTCTATTAAAAGAAAAAAATAAATAAAAATATTTGTACACAATTAACATTTTTGAAATACCTCAACCAAAAGGCCGATAAAGAGTGATTTATCGGCATGTAAAATGTCGTACTGGAGAGGGGGGCTAAAAATAAATATTTTAGTGGCAAAACTAAAATAGCCGTCTCTACGACGCAAAGTCAATGCCACTGCCGTCAGATAGGGCCAGAAACTGTAATACATTTTAAATACAGTTTGGCTAGGATATAGGAGATTTTACATTTCCGCAATAAATATAAATACAAGTATAAATATAAATTAGTCGTTCTACGTAAATAGTGGTTTACTTGTATCGTTATGAACACTACTGCAAATTTGTACTTGCCACAACATAGTTTCGAAAATGTCAAATTTATTTATTATTCATTCTCCCTTTAGTTTTTAAAGGGTCTTCCCACGAACAAAATTTACGGTCTATAATGACTGCATATTTTTATAATTTACTGTCAGCCCACCACCAATGTTGCCATTTTGGGTCTATTGCTCCCTATTTTACGTCACTCAACGCACGTATGGTTCAGGTAGACGTTAGGGCTCGAAATTGTATGCGAATAATTCAAATATTCAACTGTTCTAAATTCGAATCTTAAAAAATCAACTATTCGGATATTTGACTGCTAGAATATTCAACCCTTTAATTATTCGAATATTCGACTTTTCAAATGTTTGAATCGCACAAAAAAGATATAAGGCTTCTTTGTTCGCGTAATTTAAATTTACCCCTCTTTAAATTTGCTGTTAAAATAAATCATTTTCAAAAGTATTTTAATTATGGAAGTCATGTTTTCGTAGTTTTTGAGCACTCTGTATATAAAGAATCCAAAATTCGCTTCGTGGACCGTATTTTACTATTTTTGCAGGAAGCATAAACTCAACTTATCAAGACTTTTTGTCGAACATCGACATTTTTAGTCCATTTGTCTTCTAACTCTGGACCCTCTATCCGTGTATGAATGCTAGATGTACATAATAACAGTGGCTTTGTTTTAAAATATAATTTAAGGCTCGGAATTGTATTCGAATAATTCAAATATTCGACTATTCTAAAGCTAAATTCGAATTTTTCTTTATTTAAACAATTCAAATATTCGGCTATTTGACTATTCAAATAGATATTCGGATTATTCGACTATTCGAATAAAATATCAAACGACTACTCGAATACTTATATTTTGAAAATTCCGAGCCCTCGTAGACATTGTTTCCATGGCAACTCCCAGGTCAGGCGTACTTTATTACAAACAAATACCAAAATTCGGCCTTTAAGTAAGAAAGTGAGCAATTTTCGGCGTTATAATATAGTTAGGCAACTAAAAGCAACGAAACTGGCCAGTACGTCACGATTGAAAATAATAAGAATGATATAAAAACCTCTATAATGTAATTAAAGATGCAACTTATGAAAACAATAAAAATAACAATATTTTTTTGAATATAAGAAATAAGTATGACCAAAGTTTTAATAATCCAAACGAAATAGCTAATTTTTGCAATGATTATTACATTAATGTGGAGGTTGAAATGGAAAAGGCCATTCCAACAACCTCAGGAAAAATACAACTTAGGACCACCTCTGGCAAACTCTATTTTTTTAAACTCCATAACCAAAAGTGAGTTAATTAACCGTATATCAACTTTAAAAGTCCTCCGGGATATGATGGTATAGAGGCTAACATCATAAAACAGACGTATTTAGAAATTATTAACACCCTTTTATACGTATTTAACCTAATCTTTGAAACTGGAAATATACCATGTGAATTTAAAACTTCAATTATAACACCCATTCACAAATCAGGCTCCAAAACTAACATAAATAATTATCGACCCATTAGCCGTATTAATAACTTTGGAAAACTTCTTGAAAAATTTATAAAGGTCAGATTAGTCAACTTTCTAAAATTAAATAACATCTTATCTCCAAACCAGTTTGGATTTCGTGAAGGGTGCAGTACAGGATTACACAGATTAATGACAGAAGTTGTCAATAATTTGAATTCAAATAAAAACTTTTTGGCTGTGTTTCTTGATTTGGCAATAGCATTTGACACAGTACCTCACAACGGACTTCTTGAAGTGCTTGGGAATTGTGGAATGAGGGGAAAGGCTTTGTGCTTGCTTGAGAGTTATTTATCAGAACGAACTCAAAGGGTCAAAATAAATTATGTTTTAAGTGAAGGGCAAACTATAAAGATTGGAGTTCCATAGAGAACGGTTTTGGGACCAGTGCTTTATATAAATTCTCTATTAAAATTACAAGTTAATGGAATAACTATTTCTTATGTAGTTGACACTACCCTTGTATTCTTGGGAGATATATGGGAAAGTGTTGAATGTAAAACTACTAACAGTATGATAAAAATACGAAACTGGCTTCAAACTTTTAAATTAACGCTAAACAACTTTTTCACTTACTAGCGCAAATAGACCACAATATAGTAAGTAACGTTGTTGATGATCATTGTTTTGAAGAGACTTCGTCTACAAAATACCTTGGAATTGTGATTGATAAGTTTCTTAAATGGCAACTCCATATTGACTATGTCTCTAACAGAGGTCACAAACTTGTTCATAAGTTTTACTTATTTGAGAAAATTCTTGAATAAAAGAACTCTTATCATAATTTATAAAGCCTGTAGAATCAATTATAAGATATGGGATTTTGGTATGGGGTGGACTTTATAATAACAGCCTCTATAAATGAAATATAATACAAAAATGTATTCTTATATTTATTTATAAAAAAATCGATTATACCCTTCACAACTCTTTTTTAATGAAGAGATTTTGAGCATCAGATCTACATGTTGACAATTTGCTCATATGTTCATATTCTCCCCAACTTTAAACTTTTGGTTAACCATAGTTATGACAGAAGAAATAGAATCAATAGACATGTTAAACTGCCACAAAGTAACAATAATCTTAATCTCAGATATGTGAATTATTTTGGCCCTAAACTGTACAATCTACTACCCGGTAAAGTAAGAAATTTCAATAAAATAAAAACATTTAAAAAGCAAAGCAATAAAATTATTTTTGAAAATCGACATCAGTTTGAAGGTTTTTTTGGCTAGTTTTGTTTGGATGGGGAATTGCGTTATTTCCTTTTTGTTTGTGTGTGTGTGTGTGTGTGTGTGTGTGTGAGAGAGAGGTTTGATAGGATTACGATTAGTGAATGTAAACAGAGTACTTATAAATATTTATAATTACATGTATAAGCAACACTGCACATACAGATGCAATATAAAAATGTTTGCGACTATTTTATATACAGATAGGATTGGTACTATATATTTTCTTTGTACAAATTTAAAAAAATAAATGCATTTCTGGAGGAAGTTTCTTCCGGAAATAAATAATAATTTATAACCAACTTTAAGGGATTCAGTAACTCCCTGTTTTCAGTCGTTTGAATCTAATTTCACATCGTTTATTATTTTATTTGTATTGCTTTGTTGTTTGTTTTTACACCGTTTAAATATGTATTTTATATTTAGCCGTCCTGTTAGTCAAAATTCACCATTTCCAAAAATTTATATTAAGTAGGTACATAATATTTACTTGAATTTAATTTATAATTAAGAAGCATCAAACTGGCATTATTTAGGTCAAGCTAAATGTATCCAAGATATGTAAGTGGTATTTGATGTGGCGAAACTATCTTATTTTTTTCGTTTTCAAACAATGTCATCTTTGATAAGGCTTGTTTTACACGGACAATTTATTCGTCAATTAAATCATGAAGTCACTTCACGAAGAACATGGACAAGTGTAAAAGAACAGATTCACGTGAAATATTGCGAATTTATTCAGCTAAATGTTCTATTTTTCGTCAATTTTACCGTGAATTCAGTAGTACCAATCACAAAAATAAAAATAATGTTAGGCTATAAATTATATTTGTGTTAGCGGGAATATTAACTATTCGTTTGTGTTTTTACAATACCAGATCGGTGTGTTGAGCATTTTGGCGCCGCGAAAAGTAGCAATTTTTTATGTAAAAAAGTACAGTTGAAGTTTTATTGAAGCATATGTAAAAAAATAAGAAAATTTTTCAAATACCGAAAAATTTGATATGAATGACACAAGCCAAAAAGTATTATCTGATTTTTTTATCAGCTTATAATATCGCTATCGCTACACTGCAACCAATTGGAAATCTAAATAAAAGTGACAAAACACTAACGTGTAGCGTATATACGTGCTACGCTCGCTCCGGGGACGCAACCAATTGAGACTAACCAAAACTAACCCAAGGTATGCCCAAAAATGAAGGAAAAAACATTTTTTTTGACTATTATTAGTAGTGTTGCCGTCGAGACGAGACGAGAATAGGCCTTCTCTCGTATCGTCTCGTCAGCCGAGAGAAAATATGTCTCTCGTCTCGCCAAGAGACCGCTTTCTCTCGCTCGAGAGAACCCTTCTCTCGTCTCGTCTCGACCCTCTCGTAAATACTAAATATTCAAATTAAAAAAGCATAAAACATAACAAAATATACGGGGTTATTTTATGAATTAAAAGTATATATTAACATAGGTCCGTTCTTTATCCACAGAGTGTTTATTTTAAAAATCGTTTTTGTTTAATATTTTATGCATTTCTTGGCGTATTACCTTGAAAATTTGCATACGAGGGTTTCTTGGCATGAAAAATCAGATTATTGACACATTCTTACTCTGGCCGATAGAGCTTTAAAAAGAAGAGAAAATGTATTTAAAATTATTTAAATGATAGATTTTTGCTTCTTTTTAATTTTATTTTTATACTTTAAATTTTAAAATAAAAAATTTAAAGATATATTTAAGCTGTAACTGTGTTCATTGTGTACAATTTATAGTAACTTTATTTTTTTAAATGCAGTAAAAACATTATTTTAATTCAATGCAAAGTATTTTTAAGCAATCTGCAACATCCTGTATAGAAAAATATGTATTGTGCACAAACTACTTCTCAAACGCTATAGCTTTCCAGTCAAAATTTTGTTCTACACAGTCGCACAAAAAAGTTGAAGGGGGTGGACATTATAAAAATCACCCTGTACAACCAACACTAGGTTTTGTTAATTTTTTTTATTTTGGTTTTTTTTAACATAATCCTTTTTGTGCCTTTAAAGTGAAAATAAATGTTTAAGATTGGCGTTTTATTAATTTTTTTATAGAAAGAGGTAAGACAAAGGTAAGTAAGTGTGCGGGACATTTTCAATAACACATATTTATGGAAATGTATCTCCCTCGATTTATATTGTGAACTGTATGATAAATAGGATTCTTCTGGTTCTTAGAAAAAATAATTTAATTTTCTATTTAAATTTGAACCCTTTTTGAAAATATATTAGAATTTAAATTTAATTACAATTTTTATATTACAGCAAATTGGCAAGATCTCTATTGTTGTTCTTATTTCTAAAAACCGCCTACTTTACACCTCACGGTTGCTAGGGCAAGCGCATTAGAGAATAGAATACTATTTTTATTAGCGCGATCATAAATTAGAATTTATACCGGTTACAATAATATCTAAATAAAGAGAATATAAAAAAGGTAAAAGAAAAGTTGTTGGAAATGTTTCCAAAATTAAGATTGTGGAAAAAGGGAATATTACTACATAAACAATTTTTTTACTGATGAAATTGAAAAAAAATCTTCCATTTTTTTAATGCGAAGGCGATACTTTATTGTTAAGGTCTTATCGAGTAAGTAAGATTAAAGAATATTTTGTTCTTATTCTTATTGCTATCTCAAACAAAATGGCAACGTTTTAAATATTTACATTGTTGAGATTCTACAGAATCAAAATGGTTTAAAATTAAAAAAAAAACAACTTGCACATTCCCTATCTTATTTTATCCTATCCTATAAGATCTTGCCCTATTAGATCTTAGATTCTACACTTTTAAGAGCAACCGCATAATATTTACAAACCCTTTTTTATTTCCCATGTTAAACCCTTTTGAGAGCATGTCAAAAATGCAAAAATGTAATAAAAAAAAATAATGGCGACATTTCGTTTTGGAGGGTTATATGAATCTAATATTTTGGCATCATAAGGTATTCGATAAAACCTTCCAAATAAGGTATCACAATATCCCATTTGTATTTTTTTCAATGACCCCCACCCTTTTTCACCCTTAAAAAAACCCTAAGGGCAGGTTTCTCAATAACGAGTTAGGTTTAACCCACGGGTTTCCAATAGAAAAATCGAGGGTAACTCGCGAGTTAAGAGTTAACTCGACATTGGGGAACCGACCATAAGTGTAGAAAATGTGTATGCCAACTCCGAATTTAATACAATAGGTATCACCAAATTACTTACCTATGTATGAAAAAATCATAAACATGTTTTGTTTTTTTATTATTATTATGCCAACTTTTTGCTCGAGAGATCGAGAGAAAAACGAGAAATTCTCGACGAGAGAGCATATTTCTCTCGTCTCGTCTCGAGGCTTCATTCGAGAGAAAATATCCCTCTCGTCTCGTCGAGACGAGACGAGAATCTCTTGTCTCGACGGCATCACTAATTATTAGACGCTGCTAGCTAATCAACTAATTTTATGCACAATTGTCAACAAAGATTAAATAAAATAAGCAATATGGGAATATGACAGTACAGAATGGCACAATTTGCATACACATCATAATTATGAACCAAAAAAGATAAAAAATACTCCGCTATTAAAAGTAGTACCTTATATGATTGTATTGACAAAAAAAGGTCTTAATCCAGATTTTTTTTTCACAAATGGTCATAAAATAACTTCCTTTTTCGATAAAAATTAATATTATACAAAAGTATTTACGTCGCTAAAGTGCTCAACAGCCCGACATTGTCTATATTTAAATTTTTTAAATAATAGTTTGTTCAAGGGATAAACAAAAACAAACTCATGCCATATATCCTAAATTCTTTTTTTGTGTTGAACTGATCAACTGCCAAAAAATTCATGCAGTTCTTGACCCATGTAAAGAAAATGGCTAATTCATGAAGAAATTGAGGAAGAAATTCGTGAATTAATTGACGAATAAATTGCCCCGTGTAAAACTGGCGTAAAAGTTGGCCCCCTAAAGAAGAATTTGCGCCAACGCGGTCAGTAAGATCGCCCGATTTTACGCCACGTTAATTTTCTTTGGACTTTGGAGCATCTGAATCTAAAGTCGGTTGTTTACCAGGAACGAATCTATTTAACGTTCTTGGTTGTTTACCAGTTACACCCAAGGCGAACTCACGATATCCAAAGATCAAGCAGCTGCATGTTACACGACTTCAGAAGCCAAATTCCAGACAGTTATTACCTCGATAGTTAATGAAAGGCCATGATTTTTATTAGCCAAAAAAGGAAAAATTTTCATATTTTTGTTTTTAAATTAAATTTTAGTTCGTTATTTGAAGCTCGCTAACGCATTTTTTCTACTCGTATACTTTAATTGATTTATTAGACATTTACTATCAGTATCATAACGAAGCTCATTACGATACTGATAGTTCATTACTAAACTGGGTTATAACGAATTAAAATTCAACATTACAGTGATATGCGGTCAATATCAAAGACAGCTATGATCATGAAAGATTCAAAATTTGTCAATTTTGACAATTCATAGACCATTTACTTGGTAAACTTAAAAAATCAAGATTATTTTTCATTAATATGGCTGGTCATAGAAAAAATAGCTTATGCAACTCACATTTAATGGCTATTAAGACCCTCGCATTCGTTACAACACTCGCCTACGGCTGGTATTGTAACTCTCGTGCCTTGCTAACCATCATTAAATGCTCATTGTATAATATACTATTACCGATATTCAATTCATATAGGTAAGTTTACAAGGAGCCAGACTATTATATTTTGCCAAGAAAATCGAGTCGTGTATGTTGTCACGCCATCCATATATAGATACCTATACAAATTTTGTTTGAAATCATTCCAACTTTATGTCAATTCTGTTTTATGAAACGTGAAAAAACCGTAATACGAAATTTGTAAAGAATTAACTACTGTTGCCACATTAAAAAATAATTCGACATCGCTTGAAAACGTACTGCTTTTGACCTCGAATAATTTGGATAATATCGCCCATTAAAGAAAATTCAGCGATTTAAGTGTTTCATGTAATTGCAGAAAACACTAGGAAATAATCAACTTTTCAGGACTTTTTATGTTCAACATTAGGTTCAGTTTATCCCTTGGTGTTGTAAACAATCGATTCAGAATATTCAACTATGCTGGTCACTAAAGTAATGAGATCCGAGCGTGCGTATGGCGACTAAAAACAAATATCTGCAATTGGTATTAGGAACTCTAAAATAGGTATTCTATAAGCAGTTCAGAAATACTCTAACGCTAATTTTATATATAATTCTCAAGCTGCTGGGGCGATTGGAACCTTAGAGCATGTAGAAAAACACTCTTTAATATAAGATTGGAACCATAATAAAGAAAAAATATTGTGCTGGAATTAAGAGAGTCGTAAATTGTAAATTTACAATAAATGTATCTTAATCTTGATGGCAAAGGTACCGAGGGTGACACCTTCTATAACTTTGTATTTTTTTGCAGACCTCCGGCAGGTCCGACGAAGTGATAGCGGCCGAAACGTTGGAAAACTACCGACGGTGTAACAACTCTTTTATACAGAGCGTGTTCCAGGCTCAGTACCGGTCGTCTTTGAGCTGCGCTAGATGTCGGACTCAATCCAACACTTTCGATCCTTTCCAGTGCATCTCGGTCCAGTTGCCACAGTTCCATAAACAGAGCATATATGTTACGGTGAGTCTTTTGCTTTAGCTAATGAAAGTTTCAAGTCTTTGACTACCGCGGAAATATTTCTAAATATCTGTCTTGTTCTCCAGGTGGTGTACACCTCCCAACAACCTCGCCAAGTTCAGATAGGTCTCAGCTTGCCCTCCGGGGCCTCCATTAGTGAGCTGCGGGCCGTTCTCGAGTCGGATACTTCCATAGAGAAGGACAACATGCTACTGACGGAGGTGGGCGACTCCGGATTTATGCGCACTTTCAACGACGCGCAGTCCATAGGGATGATCTCGGAAATCGATCCGATTTACTGCGTCGAGACGGCGCGTTTGAAGGATACGGACGAGGATGCCACCAGTGCGTATATCTTGCTGTGCTGGATCAACGTGGTACGAGGAAGCAGCGGGGATTTTCAGAAGTTTGGTAAGTTCTGAGGGCATCAATAATATAAAGTTTTTACATCTCAATTAATTTATGGTAATTAATTGTCTTGATAAGTAGTGTATTTACCTCCGCCAATATATTTGTTTTAATAATTCTTTTAATATTCTCACTTTCAGTAGTTGAGTAATTTGGTAATTCGAGAGGAACTCGCTACGAGTGTATGAAAAGGTTTCAGGTACCTATATCGTATACTTATAGGCTACACCTTTCCTTAAACAAGAACATTCATCGAAACGTCTCTTGTCTTTTTCCTTGTCGTAATTGTCAAATGGCAAAGAATCACAGATGTATCCTCTACAAAATGCAAGTTGGTTAATGGAATTGTTGCATGCGTTGCGAGGCGCTTCGGGTCGTTTCGGCTTGCATCGATCTCGGTAGGTTAATTTTAACCATTAGGTATGTCGTCCAACGGTGATATCTCGGACGCTACCCTTTGGATTAACGTGATACAGAGCCCACATTGCACCGAGCAGCTTGTTACAGTGGAGAAAAGGCAAACCAGGGGTCAATTGCGTATGATACTTCGAAAACGTTCTTAACTAGCTCCTGTTCCGCAAAAACAGCAAAAATAATATTATTAGATCCGATTAAATGCCGGAAGTTTATCAGTAATAATAATAATAGACAAATAATTAGTCAAAAATTCATCAAAACGCAAAGTCAGTAACAAGCGAATACTCGAATATTAACCTAAAAAAAACTAAAGTCAGTGACAAACACTTATACTTATTTTAGCGGCCCTCTCCTCTGGAACATTGAAATCAACAGCTAATCAAATAAAACAGATAGATAGACAACAAAGAATCGATTTATTACTATTAAACGAAATATATAATGGCTGATCAAGAAAAGAAAGATATGTGAAAGTGACCAGTAATCAGTAATTCTGGCAGATTAATTTATGGTAACAACTGTATTTCAACGAGAAATTGTAGGCTTTACTCGGTTACTTGATGAAGTAAATCACGCGCTTTATCTAAACAAACGCCGAAATATTTGATCGTAATCTATGATGAACGCGTTAAGCGTTAATAAAAAAAAACGTCAATAAAATATGAACGCAGGCCAGCGATACTGCAAATATCTACTCGTTATGGGAAAATTCAAGTAACTCGAATAATCACACTTAATCAATGGCTAATTAACGGACGTCAAATCATGATTTGTTACAGAGCCGTATTACTAACTAACTATGTTTATCTGGGTATCAGTTAAGCTACGTTGGTAACAGCCGCAAAGAAAAAAAAATTAAAATAACTAGTCGGACCTGATGTTATTGTAGCAACCAGTTAACTATAGCATTTAAGGAATGTTAAACTTAAGCATAAGTACTCGCCGGTCAAGTTACCGGTAGGGCAAAGATAATGAATAGTTTGTTTGATTAAAAAAAATATCAAAGGTCACAATAAAAATTAAGAATAACGCAAAGTCTACTAGGCCGTAACAACAATAGTAGTTATCTGAACTACAGGTATCTAACGTAATCAGAAATCTTGAAAAATTGAGAGTAATAATAATAATAATAATAATAAAACGTTATTGCGTCAGTCAATTAAAGTTCAAAATTCAATCAAAAATCGGATTGATTCTGGATCAAAGGAGTTTAACTGAATTTGAGAATTCGATCAAATAAAATCAGGCGTATTAGGCTAGGCGTAACTAGCCCTAGTGTTCAAAGTTCATTTAAAAGAAAATAAGAATAAAATAAATGTTAGCTTAGTTAAGGAGAAAAAGTTAAAAGTTAATCTTTGTTCGAAAACAAAGCAAAAAAAATAATAGTTAGAGTTCGTAGGTTAATTGCACGCAATTGTCACAAAATATGTATAAAAAAATAGAAATTTCTCACTTGGCTGATGAGTAGCTCCTCGGGCAGCTTCCAGAAAAGAACTGCTCAGGGTAGGAAGAGACTTCCGTGACAGGCGAAGGACAGCAAGACTCTATATGTAGTACAGTTAGACAAGCGTAGCCAAGGAAAACCCTGTCGTTAGCGATGCTCGACTATAGCAATATCCGTCGATAGTAATGAACCCGACGGTAGAAGTAAACCGATAGTAGTGATCCGACGGTGGGACCCCATGAAGCAACAACATATTCAAGGTTCCACAAGTAACTCTTAATTAATGAGCCTTGTAACTCGGTGATCAAAATCTACCATCAAGGAAAAGAGAAATCAGAATTAAAAAGCAATAATTTATCTGTGTAGGGGGTAGCCAGTTGCTTTTCGCTAAATAGCCTTACAGTTGGACGAGAAGGCCTCCGTAAGAAATTAAAAAGGGGAATAAAAAGCCGCCCAAGTGCGTCACACAATTTTAAAATGATCCACAGAAGGGAAAAAAATGCAAAAAAACCCAACTCGTTTCGCTAAAGCAGCATTCAAATCCCACAAAAGGCAGTCTCACACACCAACAGTTAATAAAAGATAAGGCACAGATATGGACTGAAACTATTAAAAATGGCTCGGTTGGAGCATCCCATAAAAGGTAAAATCAAAAATTGATTCCAACCGGTACCCAAAAAAATGCTGATTCGCAGAAAGGTCGACGTAGACTGACGCTAGTAAATCGGAACTCAAGGATCAGAGAATCCCCACTTCGAAAATCTCGCTTTACCAATGAACGCATGGCTTGACAAGTCGCATGTTCCTCTCAATAATTCATCCAAGGGATCAAGACAATGGAAATCTGGTATTTCGTGGTATCGGCATCTACAATAAAAAACTACTCGGAGTAGCCATCTAATGAAATTTCCTAATTATTTCGAAGGCAATTAAGTAACTGCGCGCGATGCCCAACTCGACAACCAATCCAAAAACAGTATGCGCTACGAAAGCCGGACGGAATCTACGAGGGTTTTGCGCTAATAAATATAATTGCCCTCGAACCATAAGGAAGGGCGACAAGTTCTAAGGTTATTTACGCGTCGATATACCATAGCCAAATCACAGATGATATTTTTGAAACTTAATGGAATACTGAAAAGGAACGGTAACAATCAAAGGAATGGTAACGGTAAAAGGAAACGGTAACGGTAAAAGGGAACGGAAACAGTAGAATGGAATGGTAACGGTAAAGAGAGAGCGAGAGCTATAGAGGGGCGCGCGGTCCGAGAACTACGGGTGTTCTCGGGCCAAAAAAGTCGAAAATTCAGTAAACTTTGTCGCGGGTCGCGATGCCAGCGTTCTACTGGTGCTATGATTACCAGCGCGCTGTCGGCGGAAAATGTAAACGGGTTTTCACGAAGGAATACGTTATATAACCGAATCCGATGGCTTTGTTAATATCCCGTGAAATAAGAAAGTTAAAACCTAGAGCGCATACCACCCCAAAAATAAAATAACTTCGTTACAGCGTACCGAAGTTATTCTTAGACAAACATATCAAGGACATGCATCCTATTAAAAACTATTAAAAATACTCTATAATACAATACTGTTTCCATTGTAATCAGTATATCAGGCCCAAACTTAGCTACAAGGATAATTCAGTGCTGTTGTTCATCTCTTTTTAGAATTATATCGCTAACTTTATTATTATTATTGACACTTGTTGGTTGGACGTATGTTTCAGCGTGCTTCTCTTCTGCATCAAAAGGACAGAACCAGATTCTACAATGATATTAATTTATATAATAATGATTTAAGAAAATCTTAATTTTTAGGTATTTTTCTTGACATTTTACGACTTTCAGATTTTCCCCAAAAAAATTAGGTTGCATGAGACTACTTACTAGGCGACTGCAGTGCGGCGCTTTCACTATAGAACATACAGGGCTTGATTTATATTTTAGGTAGTCCATATACGATGCAAGTATCCCGTGAGACCAACTATGATGATTTACAAAAGTTGATTCTGAAGGAAATGGCTCCGATTTTGCATGATGATATTTTGACGTCGTCGCAGTCTAGAGGTGTAAGTACATACCTAATAATCACGCAACCTTCCTCTGTGGACCCTTTGGGGAAGGGTGATTTAAATTGATGTCATATACACTGACTTCTCCAAAGCGTTCGTCTCTTAAAAGTAGCTGAATTCTATCTAGAATGGTTCATGGAGTTCTGTCTTATAGAAAGCAACGTGCATAAATTACACTAATAGCACAATAACATGTGGTACATCTAGTCATAAATTCGTCTGTTTTAACATTGTAGATATTCAAAATGCGTATATCAGACCCTGCCTGGAATGAAACTGAGCCCCCTTGCTACTTGGAACCTCAGCTGCAGCACCCCTTGTTCATGGAGGCCGTCGATCAGGCGTTGGCGCTCTGCAGCGAAGACGGGGCTCCACCGCACGTCAAGCTGGTGCTTGAATGGACGGAGGGCGCCAAAAAGTCTATTATTGCTGAGGACGGCGACCTCATAGAGGAACATTCGACTGTGAAGATTCTGAGGGCACAGGCCATGCAAGGTAAGAAAGGGTAATTTTTGGATCAATATTAACACAGTTCAGACATAAAGGAAGTAATTCGTTGACTCTTAACCTGATTTCGATGTTTCCATCTTAGGTGGGGCTCCCCTGACTTTAGAAGAGTGCCTTCGCGACTACACCGAAGCGGAAACATTGACGGATGCTTGGAGATGTCCACACTGTCAGCAGTATCAGCCGGTCGTCAAGACTCTGGATGTTTGGTCACTTCCTGATATTCTGATAGTTCATTTTAAAAGATTTAGACAGTAAGTGTTCAAATTATATATGTCGTATACATTGATGTAACATTGAAACGATTTTAAACGATTTTGGCAAATTCCTAGTCGAAGATGGGAATTGTATCACTTTGGGACTGTAATCTAGTTCTTGCTCTTTCCAGTCTAATGAAGGTACCTCTTTTACTTTGGTAGTTAAGTATGGTATTGGTGAGAGAGATGACATATTTGTAGGTATTTAAAAAAATACTGATATACTCACAGTCAGATAAATAAACAAACATATATTAATTGGCATCTCTGCCGAGGTGATAAGACCGCTCATCCAAGATTTGATGTCTTTTTGAATACAAAATAAGCTTTTTGTTCTGATGAAATATATAACATGGTATTTAAACCATATTTGCTTATCACCCTTACATCTGTTTAATGAGTCAGTCTGAGACCCAACCTCTTCAGCCTACAAATTATTTCCTAATGTATCAGACGTAACCATATTCAGCCTATTGAAAGAATTGTAATATTTTTCTAGGCACACCGTCCGAGGAGGCAACTCCACCAAACTCACCACCATGGTCGATTTTCCCGTCTACGGCTTCGACATGTCACCTCACCTGGCCTCTAAGCGTCATCCGTCTAATCTGCCCCCCAACAACATGACTGAGAGCGAGATCATCAACATAAACAACGGTTGGTCGCCGTGGAAACGGGCCCGGAAACCGTCGCACTGCAACGAAAACATTTACGATATGTACGCGGTGTGTTACCACCACGGTACGGACTTGGAAACAGGACATTATACAGCAGCTTGCAGAAACCCCTATGACCAACAGTGGTATCTGTACGACGACGCGAAAGTGGTAAATTTAAGTAAGGACTCGAGTGACGTGACGCCGCTTCTGGTGAATAACAGTGCTTATATTTTATTTTATCAGCGGCGCGGTATGGGGATCAGTTCGAATAATAGTTCCGCCGCCAGTACGAGCTCGGTGGGGTCAGGGAATGACCACTGGGTGTGCAGGATGCCCAGGTTCGTCGCTCCGAAGATTCTGAAACAAGTCGAGAAGGTAAAGTTTTTTGTTTCAATTATTCCAATAGTGAATCCAAAATATCAGTATGCACTTTAAGTGTTGCATTCATTTAAACATTGTTTAAGGTCCATTTTTAACTTGTTTGGAATGTGGTGTTTTTCTTTTCGAATAATATTAAAATTTCAAATTCAATATATTATGGTTAATAATTACAACAGAATTTTACCATTCACCAATTACCACCAATATTAAGTTAACCCATTAACGCCCACAATTATTTTTTTTTGTTAATTTTTATAATATTTCGTTTTAGTAACTTTGCTTTAATAGTTAAATAATATTGTCGTTTTTTTATTTGAGATGTTTAAGTCTTTTTTTTAACATATGATATATCATACGCAGGGATTCAAAGTATTAAAAAATCAATATGTAATGTATTTTCAAGATGGCGGGCGAGTCGGATTGTGAATCAGAGAGTGGTACAAAAGATGGGAAAACCCCTGCTTTTCAATGCTGTGTTAAAAAAACTGTAGTGTGTGCGTGTGCATAAACTGTTTCTCAATATACCATAATAGTTGTGTTCAGCGTATGGGCAAAATAAAAATAGTAATTGATGAAACAAAAATTGTGTGCTGCACGTCGGAAGACTTGGCGGGAAATGACAAGATCGAATGCAAGCTGTTTGAAATTGAAGAGGCTAAAATGAGTATGGAAATCGAATATCTGTTAATGGGCAAAATAACTAACCTAGAAAATGGTATGTATAAACATAAACAAACGTTTCCTCCACCAATTCTAGCCCCAAATACAAGGGGCGTGCGGTGAAATTTTAAGAAAGGGAAGCAGCGGCAGTTCGTGGAATTTGATGCTAACACAAAAAAGCCTGCCGCAGATGCCCACGAAGGCTAATCCGCCGCAGGCTGAAAAATTTGAGGGACCACTCCCAATTTTTACCCAAAAGTCATTAAATCGTTAACAAATCAAGGATCCGGCGCCCCGTCAGGCGTCTCCTGGAATGGCGAAATGTTGCGCACTGAATGAAATGAATAAGTACCTTACCTATTTGTAATGTAGTTCGAATATTCGATCACTTTTTGCAAATTCGTCAATGACGTCATCATAAAAACCTGCTCCGACATATTTTGGAGAAGTTTGTTTTCAATGGACAACAGCAATATTTGCCAAACTCTTTCCTGCTCCGTTGAATTTCTTACGAAATTTTTTATTCGTTTAAGTGTTGAAAAATTGCGTTCTACTGACGAACTTGTGGCAGGTATTGTCAGTACTAATTCACATAACTTCGACATTTCAGTGTAGGCTCCTTCCAGCTCCTTGTCTTTTAACAATTGCATTAGTTCTTTAGCGTTATTTTTTGTACTAATCATCAGTTTCGTAAATCACTTTTAGTTCAGATCGCAGTAACACTCGGTCGAAGAAATGGCCCTAATGAAGAAGAAGATATTTAAATGCATCTTCTGGAAAAGTTTTTCCTTAAATGCAGCAAAATTGCAGAGCTTGCGGAATTTAAAATCAGTTAAACCGTTAAATCTATAGTTTATTTGTTGCTGAATTTGATCGATTATTTCATAAAAGAGGCGCCTATATGACATTCTCCTACCCTGTCTGTTCGAAGACGCTTAGCTTGTGGCTCTACATTCAACGTCATCGTTTTCTCCCAACACACGTCAAAGTCATCTCGTTTTTGTCTTAACATTAACTTAAAATCCTCCACTTTTTAAGCAAAAAGCAATATCATTCGTCTTAGTTTGTAATATATTAAAAACATTGTCCGGGCATGGAAATATTTCTGAAAATATGTTCAACAAATATTTAAAATAAAAATCTCATTTCAAACAGTCCAAAAATCCCCTCGAACTTGCTTCAGAGTCCCACGTTTCATTATTTTCTATTATTCTCAAATAGTTCAATCAGTGATTCACGATTTTCAGAGACTGTTAGCACAAGTTTTCCATTATAGTTCCACCTAGTAGGAGCTACTTTGGGTAATCATTTGTAGACCATAGAGTCCAAGGCATGTGTACGTTTTGTTGACTTGGAAAAAAAGCTGTCATGCCACTTAAAGTAACGAAAAAGAATTTACACTCTTTAATGTGATTTATGGACCAGGATAAAACAAAATTTAATTTATGAGCAAAACAGTGGACAAATAGAGCACTTGGGAAAGTTTCTTGAATTTTAGTTTGCAGACCTCCTAATTGTCCTGCCATCACTGCAGCTCCATCATAGCTTTTAGCAACTAATTTTTCTTTTTTAACGTAGCGTATTACTATATAGATAATTGGCTAAAATTAGTGATATCAGTTGTTTCGTCCAGAGTAATAGCAATAAACCGCGCTTCGCCAATTTCATGCTTAATTATTCTTAAAATAATGGTTGCAACAGCGGAAATTAACTCATTTTCGATACTATTCGACGTTTCGCGAAAGACGCTAGAATACTCTAAATGATTTTTTAAGCAATCATCATATTTAGCCATTAAACTAAGTAAATCCTGGAGTGTTAAAACAAAGAACCTACTCCAACGATAGCTTCCGCGCCCGCTTAAAGCACCCGACTACTCAGCAGAGCAGACGCCTTCAGCCGATGGAAAGTTCACTAACCTCTCAACGCACAAACAATCAAGCATGCATGCATCGGATCTGGCTTGGCTGCATAGAAGCTAGCGGCCGTCATAGGTTCCATTGGATTTTTAGTGTGGCTCGGTCGGAGTCAAGGCCGCATTTGTTATGGGCCTGATAATATCTTAATTATGCTTAGCGCTTTTAATATAACTAAATTAATTGTTTCCTATCTCAAAAAGTACATTTTAGAATATGATGTTTTGTAACTTTTTTAGGGGAAGCACTGCTTCCCTTGCTTCCATGGACTGCACGCCTCTGCCAAATACCCTGGCGACAGAGGCCAGTCTGAAGTTAGACGTTTCACCTGTAAACCGAGGTCACAAGGATGTTGCTAGTAAAACATATGCTGGAAAACGGACGCTCCTCCGATTCAAGTAGCAACATCGCAATCGAGCCAACTACTAAAAGACAAAGAAGTGACTTCCAATTCCAGCGGGAACAAAGGAGAAGACAATACAAAAAAAAAGCGTCTGGGAAATGCAAAAATTTCACCGGAAAATGAAAACAGTGGTTTTGCAGGCAGTGATAGGAAAGGCCTGGATCTGTCTCAATCGAATTAAGAGGCAAACCACAGAAGAAGTGATAAAAACTATGTGAAAGGAAAGCTAGGTTTTGAGAATGAAAACATAATGGCCACGGTGCTCCCAACGATGCAAACAGGCTGAAATGTTTTGTTTTAACTGCATCTCTCAACCGTAAAGACGAATTGTATGATCAGAACTTCTGGCCTCTCCAAGTAGATATAAAACGGTTCATATTTGCAAAGCATAAAGACTTTCTACATAATGCAGGTAGTTTTTTATAGAAAACAACACCAACTGTGTACAAACTGCTAAACACGAGAACACAAATGCCCCGAGTTCACACACCGACAAACTGGAAGCAAATTTTTGCCTTTTTTATGTAAACATAATATGGTCAGTTCGAAATAAAGTTGGGGAGATAGAGGCTTTTCTGAAGGCCCATAAACACAGGTACAACATTCTCTGTTTTACTGAACATTGCATGTTGGAAGATGAAATAAAGCTCTTAAAAGTAGAGGGCTTCAAGATGGAGGCATATTTCTGCAGAACATCAAATAAACATGTAATTCTCTTTGACGAAAATTGGGCAACTAAACAACTCGATAACATCATGAGTTGTTCAGTTGAAAAACATTGTGAAATTTGTGCTCTGGAAATTTTAAAACTAGATGTAGTTATTGTTGTAGTCTACCGTCCGCCAAATGGAAGTTTTAATGTGTTTCTAGATGTCATGAATGTTGTTTTAAATTATATATTTAGTCTGAAAAAATATGTTCTTGTGACAGGTGATTTTAACATACACTTTGAAAGGGAATATAATGAAAAAAATTGTTTTTTAGATGTTCTAGAGTTTTACGATTATAAGCAGCAAATTTTTAGTAACACTAGGTTAGATCACTGTATTGATAATTTGTTCCTAAATTTTGAGTACCTGAATAATTTTGAATCAAATATTTTTGATCCTGCATTGTACGATCACTCTGCTATAGAGTTTCTTTGGAGGGTCTACTTTTTGCTGGACAGACCACACAAACAAAAAACAAATCTGTGTCGTCCCATAACCGATAGAGGCAAATTACTCTCTTACAATATGCTTGAAAATGAAAGCTGGGTGTTCTTAAACTGTGATATTTCTGTAGATGATAAGTATAATCAGTTTCTTGATAAGTTTTTAACTTTGAGGGGTGTTGCATTCCCTGAGGTTCAGCGGCGCTTGGGGAAATCCTTAGCGGGTAGAGTACAGTGGTTTACCCCACAGCTTCGGGTGATGAGGGAGGAGATTAGAGTGCTCAATGATATGTGCTGGGAGTGTCGCTGTCCGCTGCTGCGCAGTGAACTGAGGGAATTGAGGGGTGTCTATTGGAAGGCAATTGCGAAGGCAAAGATATCCGCAACATCAAATTACATTATAAATGCAGATAACATTGCTAAAGCATCTTGGGATGTTATCAATGCTAGCAGAAATAGATCTGAATCAGTTGTCCCAGATATTGAACCAAATGAGTTTAATGACTTCTTTGCTGACATTGCTGATAAGTTGGTTACTTCTTTCGCGCGGCCAGATGTTACGTTTGATATTAACCTAATTAATGCTAGTACTGTGGATCCTAACCTTACTTTTTCTTTCAGACAGGTTACCTACATTGACGTTAGGAATGCAATAGATTGGTTGAAGAATAAACATAGTCAAGATATTTATGAACTTAATATTATCCTTGTTAAATCCATGAAGGATATTTTGATCGCTCCTCTTACAAAGTTGTTCAACGCCTGCATTAATGAGTGCACATGCTTTCAATATTAATAAAACCGTACCAATCTTTAAAAGTGGTGATCGCACCTCTTTGAATAACTATAGACCATTTTCACTTATTCCTGTAATGTCAAAAAATTTAGAGCTGTGAGTACTTTGAAACGAACAATCTCCTGTCTGCAGACCAATTTGGTTTTCAAAGGGGAAAGTCCACGGTGATAGCAGTTAATAAACTTTGCGAGGCCATAGTCGAGGGCTTTGAGGAGGGCAAATTTGTGGGAGCCACATTTTGCGACCTCTCCAAGGCCTTCGACTGTGTCTCGCATGAAATCCTTCTGGCCAAACTGAGGCATTATGGTGTTGCCTGGTGTGCTTGCGGTCTCATACAGAGCTATCTCGCAGATAGGCGACATCCTCGGACCTCTGCTCTTCATAATATATATAAATGATATAAATTCTGCGCTGCAGCACAGTGAGGTGACATTGTATGCTGATGACATGAGCTTCTTGGTGGCTAACGGCGAGTTCAGCGCTTTGTGTGAGGAGGTTGGTGACTGTGCTGAGAGTGTAGGTGACTGGTTGCCAACAGGCTTTCTCTCAATCAATCCAAAACCGAAAATATAACTTTTACCTTAAGACGAGATGAGGGAATCAGTAATCCTACTCAGATAAAGTTTCTCGGAGTCATGCTTGACCCCAAACTTACTTTTGAGTGCCACGTAAATCATATCTCCAAGAGGATTACGGCTGGAATATACGTACTTAGAAATCTATGTAGAACTGCCAACCTGAGGGTCACTCTAATGGCGTACCATGCTCTGGTCCATTCTGTTATTTGCTATGCTATGTTGGCGTGGGGACATTCGGCTCATGCCTCAAGAATTTTTGGCCTACAGCGGAGGGCAGTGAGAGTTCTGGCTCATATCGGATACCGCGAGGACCCTAGGCAGTTTTATCGTGATTTCCGAATTTTGACCGTCCCATCACAATACATTTATGAATGCCTACTGTACATGCATCATAATCTGCATTACTTTGGGGCTCTAGGTGATACACACCAACATGATACTAGGCACCGCAACAATGTCAGGATTGATTTTCTAAGACTAACAATATCAAGGAATGCAACACTCTATTTTGCTCCTGTTTTTTTATAATAAGCTGCCTGCCTCTGTAAGGGAACTAACAACCCAAAGATTTAAGTCTGTAGTTAAGAAGTATCTGTTGGGCCAAGTAGGCATTTTATCATTTTAGGGAGTTTTTGGTCAAGGATGTTGGGAGTGACTTTGATTTGGAGGTGTGACACTATGTTTAACTGTTTAAAAATTGAAAATGTAATATATTTTAACCTAGTTTAAGTTGACATTTCAATTGTTGTCTGGATGTTATCCACCATAATTATTGTGATGATTGTAAAAAATTGTGTGCATGATTGTTTAATAAATAAATAAATAAATAAATAAATAATAATACCATAGACGTTTATTAAAAATGTGTTTTACGTATTAAATTACATGCTAAAAGTCACTTCTCATGGTATGAACGAAAGCGGGAATCAGGGTGAAGCCCGACATTGCATTTCTGACACACAAATTTGCAAGATTTTCCACACTTTGCGCATCGGCGTTGAGTTTCGTTTTTGTCAATCAAGTGACCTTTGTCATCCAATCGAACTTCGTTAGGAATTTTTGACAAAATGTTTGGTTTGTGTCCTGTAGAAGGACGTGTCGAAGGGGAAGATAGCACAATTCTTCTTATAAAGTCCAACAATGGCATTGCCTCGTTCGTCGAACATCTTCGATGCAAATGCCACATGTTTACTACTGCACCATTCAAACAAAACCGAAAAAAGGGCCAGTACCATTTTTTTTAGATCTGTAGAGGCCGCGCAATTCATCAAACCGGTCAACTCCCCCCCATTCCTTTATTGCAAAAATTGACAATTGATAGTTGCTTAACCAGAACTTTTGATCTTTCCTTTTTGGACCAAGCAACGCGTGCACGAACTTTTTGTTTTGAAAATGCTGTAATTCAAATTGGTTGCTAAGTTCACTTGACTGTTATCATGCCAACGAGTAAGTCTTATATTGGTGTTTTTGTCGTACAAAGTAAAATGCGTTCCACGTTTTTCATTTTTAGCTCTTTTAGAGTAGCTTTTTCCACCTTGTCGGATCGTATTGTTCCAACACAGTGCAACTGATGTTCATTTAGCTTTTCAAGTAAAGGAAGAGAATTGAAGTAGTTGTCAACAAAAACGATGCTTTCCCTGAGTAGGAAGTTTAAGACACATTTTCTCTGTAACACTGTTTTCTAACGTTTTTCCCTCTAGTTGGCCATCTGCTCCCAAAAAGGATTAAATTTGATGAGGAAGCCATCAGAAGTAGTCAGGCACCAAAACTTAAAACCAAAACGAACCGGTTTTCCGCGAATAAACTGCTTCATGCTGTGTCTCCCGTAATACGGCTACATTGCTTCATCTAACAAAAATATTTTCCCATTGCGATTTAGATGGTCTATAAGTGGTCTCATTTTAGCAGCTTTATCGTTTTTACATTACAACGTTATCACAAAAAATACAAAAACCTTTTGTTCCTAGACATTGTATTGCTGACAAGTGAATTGAAAGTGTCTCCCTTTGTTTCCCAATACATTTGTCTAGATGCAAAACTGGAGCATAGCCAGATAAAATAACGATTGCAAAATATTGACACAAGTCCTTCACAGTGATGGAAAATTCATGAAAACCTTTTTTTGATGCATATCTTTTAGATTCCTGGCAAATAAAATCCATAACTGTGTTGTCAAAGAAATACTTGAAGTGTTCAATTGGTGACCACTTGGCGCATTTTTCTGCAAATTTTGTAGTTTCATATTTTAGATTTTCAAGCTTATTTGGACCTAGGAAGTAAATTTACAGGCTCCCACTTACGTAGAATCTTACTGGCTATTTACCCTGGTTTGGCTGTTCAAGTTTTAGTCTTTTTTGTATTGCCGCCAAAGTTTCATTATCGCTATCGTTATCATCTGACTGCACAATTGGCTGTCCCAAACCCTTGTCTTTTGGAAGTACCACTGTCTTGGAAACTGTGTGAACTTCCATACTTTGTCTCAAGATACCCTTGCCAATATCACGAATACTGGCTATACCTTCTTCATCGCTAGGGGTGCTAGGATGATCACTATCTTGTTGGTCTTCTGGAGGAAAAAGTACTAAGTATATCCAAGCGCTCTGAATCCTGAACAGCCTGGTACTCATCATCAGAGTTGAGTTCTTCTAAATAATTGAGAAGCTCTTCAGCATCCAGAGAATCTGAGGGGTCAAATATCCTTTTCGATCTGGAAGTAAAAAATTATTTTTTTAATTATTACAAATAAAGTATATTATAAAATCATTGAAATCTAAGTATTTATTTTGAAATTGAAATCTTACATTTTTAATTTTATTTGCCTAAGCACTCAGCACTGTAGTACTTCCTAATTCACATCGTATGATATATCATACGGAAAGTCTAAAGCATATTTTCACTAACAAAACCTCAACGTACTGATATAAAACGATTTTTAGATGATAGAATAACCTTTTACAATAATTCATTTACTGTGCCGAGGATTAGAAACAACAATTGCGTATTTTATGTAATTACAACTTACCGTTTGCTCATATTTGATAAAACAAAATTATATCACTGCAAATAAAACGTTCTTCAAACACAGAATAACTTTACAAAATCATTTTTAATACTTTGTACCAATCACTATGTTTAGGTATAGTGAGTAAATTTGTTCATTCACAACAGAGACAAACTTAGTTTGTTTACAATATATATACTTAAACTTACCACACATTTCAAGTTTAAACCTAGATTAAACTTTATTGAATTGGAGGTTGCAATTTTAAGATGTTATTACATTCTAGTTTAAAGACAATAGAATTTTAGACAGTCATTGACAAAATTTATTTTCTTAGGATACTGTCAACATGTTCTGATAATCAACTCCAACGGTGCGTTGTGGGTTAGCTTCTATTCTTGTCGCGTTGAGGCAATTTTTCTTAAAATAAATTTTGAAAGCTTTTATTTCTCCAGGTTGAAAAGACTGTGTCCATCAAAGATGACCCTAAAACAATAGAGAACGAATCTGAGACGAGAAAAGAAAACAAAATCGACGAAGTGGTGGCGTTAAGAAACAGCCAAAACACATTGTACAGTAGTCGAAAATCTTTGGAAATCAAAGTGTCAGAGAACATAAGGAATTCTCCAACGTTAAGTCTTAACCTCAACAGGTAGGTACTTAAGACGAATTTATTAATTTCCCAGTTACAGGACATTATGAAATATGTAATACTATTTTTGGCACAGGGCAACTTTTGAAGTGACTGATGTATTTTAACTCTAAATATCAATTATTTTGGGCTATTAGTGTCAAATAGAACTGCCAAAAAAAGAGCATATCGCCACCAAAACCATGTATGAGCGACACTTCAAGGAGATTAGGCCTTATACAGTGAGGTCAATTAAGTCTGCAGCATATGGCTTGATAAAAGTTGTTGCATGAAGAGAAACTAACATAGGCAATTTTTAAATCTGACGTCTTGTGTACAGGGTGCGCAAAATTTATGACAATGTGCCTGTGTAAAATAAAAAAAATTGGCAATCGACAATTTAGAGATGGCCAAATTAAAAGGCATAAAAATATGAACAGAAAACTTTAATAAATGTTTCTTATACGAACTGTAGTTTCTGAGAAACTCTGAGGTTAAAATGCAATATATCTGGTTTTTTCCATCTTTTGGCTCCAAATTTCTCAGAAACTACAGCTTGTGAGAAAAAAGTTTATTAAGATTTTCTATTCATATTATTCTGCTTTTTAATGTGGTCTTCTGAAAGTTGCTGATTGCCAAAAATTTTAATTTTATATTGGCACATTTGCATAATTTTTACGCACCCTGTAGATAATACCTCAGATTTAACATCGCCTATGTTAGTTTCTCTTCACGCACCAAATTTATGTCTTATTCTGAGAAATCAATAATAAAATATGTTCCCATATGTTGCTAACTTAATTGACCACACTGTGTATAACTGATACAATAATCAGGTATTGGAAGTCATGTACATTGGGACCTTTTAAACAAGAAGAGATACGAGGTCGGTTAAATGGAGGCAAAGTTGCGCAATTTGATGCTGATCAAAATGCCACCTTACAAGTTTAAAAATTCCGAATTCTTCAGAAGATTTTTGGAAAAAGCCAAATATTCGCGAATTAAAATAATTTTTTTTTATGTCTATTTGAATAGAGGTAGCAAAATAAATTTCACATTCTGGTTGCTACTTTTTCTCTTCTACAAGATGGTGTTGTCAGATTTTCAAACCGACGTTTCGTTTTTGATCTGACATCATCAACTTTGTTAGGCCCTGGATTTTTTATTACGGATTTTCAGAGCTTCTAAGGTCCCAAAACCAATGATGTATTGCACTTATTCGAAAAAATAATATTAAAGGCATTTCCCATAAGAATTTATGTGTTAGAGAGAAACTGCAAATCGATTTTTAATAGGATTAAAAACTTAACTACCCATTAACGCATTGCATAAAGTTTAAAAACTAACATAAAAAGTGGTTAATAAATAATCTACTTAAAGTGTCAACCCTGAAACCCTAGGCTCTATTTTTAGCAATTTACCCAAGTAAATAGTTGTGTGAGATTAGATTTCGAACAAATAATAAGTTTCACATTCTCATTGTTTTTTTTTTTTTTTTGATCTAAAAGATGGTGTTGACAGACTTGCAATCCGACGGTTAACCAGCAGTACATTTATTTTATAAAAGATGGTCGCGGATTTTTTTGTATCAGTTTTTAAGAGCTTTTCTGTCTCTCTCTAACATATGAGTTCACATGAAAAATACCATTAATAGGAATTTTTCGAATAAGTGCGATATATTATTGGTTTTGGAACCTTAGAAGCTTCTAAAATCCATAATAAAAATCCAGGGCCGTTTAAGTATAAATATAAGGGATATTTACAGTGAAAGAGTTGTCTGGATCACCCTATACATTGGTTTCGTATATTCTCTATATTTGTGTTGACGAATTTAAGCATTTTTTATAATCAATAGAATAAACTCGAGCTTACCTCTTTTTTAGGTCATCTTCGGAAATATCTGCCAAAAAGCCCTTGTACACTACGAGCGTCTACATCAACTCGTCCGGTAACGCGTCGGACGCCATTTCGAGCTCCTTGAAAAAATCGCCTGTTCTGAGCAATCTCAGAACGGAAGGTATCTCATTGGACGGCGTCGATGTTGTTTTAACGGAGCCCGTTAACGATGAGGGCCCTGTCCAAGAGAGGAATGACAAGTCGGAGGTTTATACCACCACGGCTTCTATACATCGGCATTCTGACATCGAGAAGGGCGTGTCCCGGACGCAATTTAACTGGGTAAGTGGATTAACTTTGTGGTAATTTTTTTTGTAATATCAAGTCATCTTCAAGCAACTTGACCATAGTAATTGAACCATTCCTAAAAGGCTAACCTGTTAACAAGCATAATCATCACTGTTCTGTAATGCTTATCTTTTATGTATGTGGATAAACTGACTAGCCAGCATCTTTTGAAAACCCACTTTTTTTCATTTCAATAAAACTTGTTCACTGTTGTAGTGGTTATAGACTCCACTCCATCTTCATGATGTTTTAAGTATTACAGCAATCATTCCATCTTACAATGAAGGATTAGATGGGTTCAACCTCTCCAAATGCATGAATGAAATGTTTTTATTTTTGTGAAATAAATTGTTGCTTATTTCTCCCTCAGTTTTATAGAGAATTTATGTATAGAACCGCTTGAGCTTTGACTCCAGGGTGTAAATTGCACAAGTGCTAATTACCTAAGCAAGTTGAAAAACCTAAAAGAGCTTGAAACAGTCCGACGGCGACGGCACGATGGTGGTCACCAGTGTTATCAAATCTGCGACCGCTGTCAAAAATGGGAAATCTAAAAATGAAAATGAATAGTAACTACAATTATAATAGTAAAAAGCCTGTGCACTTTGTCAAGTTTTGAATTTGACTTTGACAGAATGGCAAGAATAATGACAGGTTTATTTATTGATTTGTAAGGTTAGTGTGTAATATTGAGGTGTTATTAGGTAAATAATTGTTACGTTGTTGAGGTTATATAAGTAAGTGTTACGCTTTTTGGAACAATTCGATGATTTTTGACAGATATTTTAGTTCAGTTTTAAGTTTATGAGCTTCAGGTTTTAGCAAAGGCAGCCAGGTGTTATAATTAACAGAAACTGAATCAACAAAGTCAACTTTATTTAATACTATTAAACCACTTTCTTTAACTTAAGGCTTTTTTGATAATGGTTCTTTTGCTAAAATACTTGAAACGTTCCATTGCATTCTGTTATCAAAAATATATGTTGACAAATATGTGATTTGTGGAATTCAGTATTGTTAATGTAGGTTTGATGTTCTTTTATACGTTTTGTTAATGGTCTACAGGTTTCACCTATATAAAATTTATTACATTCCCATGGAATCGTATAGATTACATTTTTTATCTTTTAATTTTCATTGTGTTGTTTTATTTTTTTTAGTGTAGATCTAAGGGTGTTTTCTGTTTTGAAAATAGTACAAATGTTCAATTTGTTACCTCTTTGCTTTATTTTGTCTTATAAACCAGGAACTTAAGGAATAGAGACAGGTCTACTTTGATTTTGTCCAATATTTGGTTGTTGAAATTCTATAAAACATTTTTGAATAATGATCAAAACATTATTTAGAAATGCTTTTTTTAAGTTGAAACTTTGATTATTACAAATTATTTTCATTCAATCGTATAGAATTTTTACAACCCCCTTTTTTAATAATTTTTAGGTTATTTTTGTTTAGAGTTTAAATATCAAAGTCAAAAATGCTTTATTAGTGCAAGATGTGTTCTTATTCACAAAGCAGGTTAAAATAATTAAATAAAGTATAATATAAAATACATGAACAAAACAAAAACAATTTTAAAATAATCTAAAAAATAAACTAATTTAAAGAATAAAATAACATTAAATAAACAAATTGGCACCAAATCAAACATCAATATACATGTTATATACTAACAATATTAAAAATGCTAAGAAATATAATCTTAAAATACAGACACATAGAAAAAAAACTATAAATAAAATAATAATGAATTTAACATTTATATAAAAAAATAAAATCCCTTAAGCATTTATTTCAACATTCGCCAGCGCAGAGATGTCAGTCAAAGGAGTCAGCATAAAACTCTGCCACAGTGTAGTAGGCCTTACTCACCAATAACCTTTTTAAGTGATTTCAAAACATGGAGAGATTTAATATCTGCCGGGAGATGATTATAGATTTTTTTACTTTCATAAATTAATGATTTTTTGGTAAGGGTGCTTGTAGGGATAGGAAGAAGAAGATTATTAGCGCCACGAGTATTGTGGAGTCTAGGAAGACGTTCCATCGAACCTATGTTCTTGTGGACTAGAGTGGCAGTCTCGAGAATAAAGAGAGGTGTCAATGTTAAAATCTTCTTGTCTATGAAAATTGGACGATATGATTGCCTTTGACTAAACCCAACGATGTAACGCACTGCTTTCTTCTGAAGAACAACCAGAATATTCAGCAAATACTGGCTACTTATGCCTCAGAATCGTATGCCGTACCTCAAGTGTGAATCCCTAGCAGCCCTCACTGCAAAACATGCAGATGACAATATTTTGCTTAGGTTAGTAATGCGGTCCCTAAAACGTAACTCACAGTCAATGAAAAATCCCAGACACCTAGCAGCAGGCCATCTGAAACCCACTAAATGGGTTTTATTAATATTTAGGGAAAGCTTGTTACAATCAAACCAGGCCTTTATCTCCAATATGTCTCGGGATACATACTGCCTCAAAGTATCAACAGAGTCACTGCACCATACAACAGAGGTGTCATCTGCAAAAAGCGTAAAACGACCAGATATCCCGACACTAACAAGATCGTTAATGTAAATTAAAAACAGAAGAGGTCCCAGAACAGATCTCTTTTTTTTAATTACTTTTATTACCATAATAAGCATTCACAAGTGAACATTGACAACGTCAGTGTATAAAAAAAATATAAAATTATACAAAAAGAGTCGATCATAGCACACTACAAATAATAATCATGAACACATAAAAAACAACAGATCGGTAACAAACAAGCATTACAACAGCTTACACAATAAATTATACAATTTATACAATTCAGAGCAGCGAACAGCCCAACCCATTTAAAGTGCAAAGTTAGTTATCCAAAAAGTCATTTAGTGAATAATATTCATTAGAAACCTCTTCAAATGATGCCGAAACGATTCCCTACTCTGAATGGCTTTAATGTCATTAGGCAAAGCATTATACACCTTAATGCAGCTCAATAGAGGACCCTTATGAAATAGAGATGTTTGGTGAACAGGAATAACCAAATCACTTCTACCCCTAGTATTGACATTATTAGAGACGTCGCTATTCTTAACAAACATAGTAAAATTAGACCTAGCAAACATAGCGCAACTATATACAAACAAAGATGGTACGTACGGTCATGATATTTAAATATTTAAATTTGCCCCTACAAGAATCTCTGTAATACATTCCTAACATAATTCGAACTATCCTCTTCTGAGTTACAAATACTCTACGTGCCTTCTCAACTGTGGCACAGTACCAAAACATAATATTGTATGAAATTACAGATTGAACCCCAGCCATATAGAATATTCTCACAATATTTAAACTTACCTGGTGACGCAAGAAACGAATGGCGTATGCTGCCTTACTGATCTTACTTACAACATTATCAACCTGTTGCGTCCATTGAAGATTCTCATCTAAAGTTACTCCTAGAAATTTGACAGACTGTGTTTGCTCTATGGTCTTACCATTAACGGAAACATATAGAGACTCGTTCTTGTTATCTCGAAAAACAATTAAAGAAGTTTTGGCGGTATTTAAAATAAGCTTATTGGCTGTACACCATTCTAACACGTTTTCTGCAACCTCAATGAATTTTTCTTACAACAAATTCCTGTCGGCCGACGACACTATGCATGATGTGTCATCTGCAAATTGGTACAAGGAAGAAATGTTAACCCTTTTATTATGGTCGTTGGCAAATATTAAAAACAATATTGGCCCAATATGGAGCCCTGTGGAACACCTTTTCTTATCTTGATAGCTTCAGAGAACACTGACCGCTGACTGGAGCCGACACAAACCGTCATCATTCTATTTGTCAGGTATGATGTTAAAAAATGTTAGTTGAACCGCTAACACCATAGTACTCTAACTTGCGCAATAATATATCCTGAAATGAAAATGCTTTACTTAGATCAAAATATAAACCCGAAACCATCATACCCTTATCTACCTGTTCCAATATGTAGTTAAAAGACTGAAATATGGCAGTAATAGTTGAGCGGTTTGGTAAAAAGCCATGCGTCATAAGTTGTTTTTTAAGTAATCCAGCAGCCTAACATAGAATATCCTTTCAAAGATTTTTGAGAAAACCGGCAAAATAAACACTGGCCGATAATTTGAAATATCATGGTGGCTTCCTTTTTTATAAATTGGCACAACCTTAGCCAGCTTCAACTTACTTGGAAAAAAACCTCGCTCAAAGCATTCATTAATAATACCAGCTAAGGGAACGCTAATAGTTTCAGACACTGCTTTCACAACACAGATAAGCACCCCATCTACACCTGTCGAGTACTTCATCGGTAATAACCTAATGATCTGATTAACCTCTGCAGAGTTAGTGGGCAGGAGAAAAAATGAGTACGAAACCGGCTGCATGCCGTTACCAAAAACAGAACGATCCAAACCATCGGAAAGATTACCAAGCTCAAACTGCCGCAAGAACAGACCCGCCAATACATTACCGTCCGTAACTAGGGTCTGACCCTGCAAAACCTGGACTGGACCATTTTTTTTGTTATTATTTTGAATATTATTAAGAAGTCACACAAGTCACATTACTAGAAGTTGATATTATACTATTGTTAAAACCCTGTTTAAATTGCCTAGTATACTTTTTGAAAACTCTTCGTTCATTCTTGTAATGAATCAAAATTTGCTCATCATTCGTTTTTCTGTACAGAGCATGCATGTCACGAAGATTCAAGGACCATTCTCTAATTTCGACTGTTATCCATTTCTTTCCAGTGCTGGTCTTAATGGTAGTTTTTAAGTGGTAAAAAAATTTCGAAATAATAACTGAAGATATTGAAGAAATTATTGTATTTTTCATCACAGTCATGCGCTGACCCCACCTCGGCCCAATCTTCACCTCCGATTGCATTCCTAAAACCGTTAATGTTTTGTTCATCAAAATGTCTACGCTAACATGTTGGCTTTTCTGCTCCTACGTTCTTATTTTTAAAATTTAGTACTAGCGCAAAATGCCAGTATACTCCGTGTCATCCAGAGTAGAAAAAACATTATCCAATTGACTGCTACTCATGCTTGTCACCCTAGTCATACCAGGAATATTCGACCTTAAATTATATGTCAAAAACAACTCGCAAACATTTATTGCATCCCTATCAGGCACATCAACTCTTACATTAAAGTCACCACACATACATAACTTTAGCCCTACCAAACATCTCATCCAGCAGGCAACCCATTACATCTAAAAAAATAGACACATTACCACATGGGGAGCGATAGACAGAAGTCACAATGCAAGCATCATCATCCAACGTGACCTGTCCACAGCAGAATTCACACTCCATAGGTACAGGTTTTACAACCATATTAAGGGCTTTAACATTTAATTCGGATTTGGTATAAATAGATGTACCTCCACCCCTAATTGCATTTCTACAAGAACTACTTACTAGAGTATAATTATTCAATCTACACATCTCTATTTCATCATCATTGAGCCAGTGCTCATTCAAACAAGCTATTTTTGGTTCAGTCTCATCCAATAATATATCGAGGTCGTTAATTTTATTTCTAATACTTCTAACATTAAAGTCAACACTTTAGCATCCGTTAGCTTGTCTCTTGAGGAGACTGAACTGCTTCTAAAAAATTATGTCTTACATTAGTACAGCCAATGGGCAAAACTGTTATCAACTGGTTGTCTTGCTCCTCTAGAGACTCGCTCCGTGCGCCAAGATTAGCCTGAAAAGAAACACCATCACATTTAACAGAAGAATCATTACCGGGGTCGCTATTATCACTTGGATGAGATACCATATTATTTCCCAGGTCCTCTATTTGTGCGTCTGTCGATATACTTTTCAGAACTATACTATTAAAACTATTACCCAATTGATTCAATACGTAATTACTTAAAACACTACACATAGAGAATGTATTGTGTCGAAAATATATACCCTGTTTATAATTCTCAACAATCCTAATGGATGTATTGTTTCTTTTGTTGAAGGTGCAAATATAATCATACATTTTTGAACAACAAACAGAATTGAACGAATAATGCTTGATAGCCACAATGCAATTAGTAAATTTAGCAACAGCGAAAAGTGACTTTAAATCTGAAACTCTTTTTATAATTATTGATCTAAGGTCTAATGTGATAACAACACAATCAGAATTCGAATAATGTTTAGCATAATCAAAAATTTTATCTGATAATGTTTTTAAATGAACATACGGTTGTGTAGCTCCCAATATACTGTAGTCTTTCATTATCACGTTTTTTCGTAAACAAATGGCCCAGTCTCTGCAGCTCTGATCACCAAATAATAAAAGCTTCTTACTTCTTAGGAAATCGCCAACGTTCAAGTCAGATGACTTCATACTTAATTGTCCTCTATGCAAAACTGGGCTGGAAGGATCAGGGTCCGGTATTGTGAATTTAATAATTTTCAGCTCTTCCAACTGTTTTTTCAAGCTATTAATCTCAATGTGATAGGATTGATTCTCAGCTTCTAAAGTTCTAGTTGAAGAAATCATGCCTCTACTGAAGTCATTCAGTTCGGTCAGCTCTGCTTTAAGATTATTGATTTCTTCAGATTGAGCAAGAATTTTATCTTCCAAAGATTTTTTTTGCTCACACAATTCACATATTTCTTGACGTAATCTAACAACCTCCCCACGCTTTGAATTTAATGAATCTATCATCTTTTTTTCAGATTCGAAGACTTCCTCCTCAAATTCTTGCGTCCTACGACGTTGCTTCTTATACAACGTGTCCCTAGTCTTTATTTCTCTCTTAAGGCCTTCTATTTCTATATGGAGATCTGAAATAAGATGCTTTCAAACTCTTCCTCCGTTAAGATGCATTGCCTTTTTAAATTGAGATCGGTCTCCTGAATTTTCTCTATTTCGGAAACAATGGGCTGCAGTCGAGTATCTGAATCCGGTTTTAAATTGCGACATTTTCTTGAGCAGAATATCTTGAAATCACCCAGCCTTGTATGTGCCTTGAAGTCTCTAGCGAGACAACTAGGGTGAAACGTATCAAAGCAAACAATACAAACAAAAAGCTTATGTGCTTTGTTCGCACAGCATCTAAATTTGAACTTTTCCTCCATCTCAACATAGAAAGCAAAAAACAACAAATAACTTATAGCCGTTCATGCATGGTTCAGTTTATTGTAAATAAAGGGGATTCCACCAAATCACAACAATAATTTAAAATCCACAAAAAATTGGTTATTCCCACAGTATAAACATCTGGTAGATAAGAAATATTTATTGCTGATAAAGGCAAAAACGAACTATTTTTTTTTCCTTTTCTGTGAAATATTTATGTAGAAGGAAGTCTAAACAATTTTCACTTTTCTGTCGTTTCACTAGTCCACTTCATAAAACCAATATGCATACTGGAAGGATCACAGTTTTCCCAACAAATGGACACCAAATGCACAATAAAAGTATCAAAAATAATCCACAAAAACAGTAAAACACAAGAGCGACATTAACATTACACATTAAACATCTGAATCATCATCTCTGTTGCACCTCATTTCTGACATCTAAAACTGTTGACTTACAACCTGACACAACAACAAACTGCCGTCGATCCTCCAAATACGAGCGAAACCAAGTAAGAGAAGAGCCCCTAAGTCCATACAACTCAAGCTTGGAAAGCAATATTTCATGGTTAACGCAGTCAAAGGCCTAGGTAAAATCACAGAATACCGCAGCCACTGCCTTACCATCATTAAGATCGAGGTAAACGCTAGTGAGAAGATCAAAAATAGAATCGTGAGTTCCTAAGGAACGCTGAAACCGAAATTGCCTTGACGATACAAGATTGTGTAACTGAAGGAAACTCCATATTCTGCCAGTCGAAAGCAAAGCACGGACGATAGTTAGAAGGATCCTTATGCAAAGGAATAACCTGGCTGATTTTAGTCAGGAAGGAAATCTACCTGTCAACCACGAATCGTCGATACAAAATGC
>MU182220.1:0-13977 GCA_016904865.1 Pissodes strobi
ATATTTGTAGGAAATCACTCACGAAATACGTCGCGTCGCACAAATTCAGGCTTTAAAACGTCCATTTGAAACCAAACAAAACTGGGCGAAGAGTGCTATTTTGCACGTTTTTTAATGAAAAACATTTATTTATTCAAGTCGCGATCAAAAGTTGGACGGCCATCTTGTTGCTTTTGACGTCTGTATTGCATTATAAGATCCTTTGCACAAATAGTGCACTATATAAAAATCGGCCTTTCCTATTGGTCGATCCGCATGGCCCTCCGCTCGCTTCGCTTGCTACAGGGGCTCAAGAAAAGGAAACTAACCAGGTGTTAACCCAAACTAACCCAAGACTTACCCAAAATCAAGAAAAAAACTGTTTAGAAACATAATTTAAAAAAAAAATAATAAAAAATAGCGACGGGGTTCGAACCTGGGCCGTCCAGGTGAGACCCAGTTGTATTAACCTCTACACCACGAGAAGTCTTGACAGAAATCGATTGCGTCACGCAGACATATCGTAATACGAGATAGATCGACCAATAGGAGAGGTCGATTTTTACATAGTGCACTATTTGTGTAAAGGATCTTTAAATGCTTATTAGGAATCCCATTCAAAACGGTGTCGAAATATTTGCTAGTGAGTTTTGACATTGCACAATTTTGTTAATATCATAGCAACCAGTCATCAAAAATAGTGTCGAAAAGAGCTTCTTTTCGACACAACTTTGCGTATCGAAAAGACTTCTTTATGATACCAAAATAGAAATAGTATATTGTGCAACAAGTGCTGAAAATAAGACTTTTCACACGAATGAGACAGTTTGGTGACACGAGCCGTAAGCGAGTGTCATAAAGTCTCATGAGTGTAAAAAGTCTTTTCAGCACGTGTAGCACACTATACTTTCTCTACGACTGCTACATACAGGGTGCCCCACTGGGAGTGTGGTAGAAAATTACATGTTATATGGGAAACATTTTTATTATTGATTTATCAGAAAATTTTATTCCTAATGAAAGAAGGTACGTGAGTAAGAGATTCTCGCTAAACTATAACTAGGGGCACAGTCCTAAAATGGGGCCACCGGAGTGGGGTCCCTATTTTCCAAATATTTTTGAAAAAGAGCCTCCGAGGGCGAAGCCCTAAAATGGGGCCCCAGGGGGGCGAAACCCTAGAATTGGGCCTATGGTTCGGGAGTCCCATTTTTACAGATTTAGCAATGTAGCCCCCGGGGGCGAAGCCCTAAAATGGGGCCCCAAGTCTTAAAAGGGGGCCTCTGGTATAAGAGTTCCATTTTCTACAGTTTTGCAAAAAGGGGCTCCCGGGGGGTGAAGCCCTATAATTGGGCTCCTTTTTTAGAGATCTGGTAATGGGACCTTTGAGGGCGAAGCTCTAAAACGGAGACGAAGCCCTTTAATCTAAATACTCGAATAAGCGTGTGAATGTGAAAAGTATACTTTGCACACGCCGTGTGCAAAGTATACTTTTCACACGATGTTTTAAATGTCCAGTTTTCAAGAGCAGTTGTTAGTGCGTTTTTGTCTATTTTCAGGGCAGTCATAGAAAAAAGTATATTCAACTTACATTTGCAATGAATGGTCATTGCATAATATACTATTCAGCAGCTAATAATGAAATAAAATTTCCGAAAACTTATTTCCTGAATAATTTCAAATTTGAACACGAAATTTATGAGATACCAAAAATACGCAATTTTATCCCGATTTAAACGTTTTTGTGATACATAGGGTTTTTCTGCTCTCAATGGTTAAACGAAAAATTAAATCATACCACTGCTAGCCTAAAAATAAATTCCTTATCATTATTTTTGAGACAAATAAAAAGGAACTGAAGTATACAAATTTTATTTAAAAATATACAAATATGACAAATATCTGGTTAATGACATATTCAAAAAGTGGCTTAATAACTATTTTCTTCTATTAAATACCTACTAAAACATATTTACAGCAGTGCCTTCACTGGCTTTGAAACGTTACCAAGTTAGTATACTTATCGAATGGGGAAGAGCCGTCGGTCGTCGACCTCCAATGCTCTCAATCTATTGGTGCAGTTACTTTACTACGTGCATACTATAAATATTTGGGGGGTAAAACAAGGCGGAACCAAGGGAAGCGGCATTGTCAGATTGACATGTAAGAACTTCAGAACCGGTTTTTGATGAATCAAAAATGGGGAAAATAAGTATTTAGTGTTATAATTTAATATGAAAAAAGTATGTACAGTAACTCGTAAACTTAAAATTTGGCAACGCTACATCTATCGACCATAGAATGTGCCTCAATGTTGGGGCAAAACAAAGAACCATTTGTCCCGTCTCTTCAGGTTAAATGTCTTTGATAGGAACTGCTCGAAATATTTTGGTGATACAACCGGCAACCACCAAGGTCGGTCGAGCACATCAACGCATGGCATTCAATGATGAAATGATCCACACTTTCATGCGTTGCTAGTACTATTCAAAAAAGCTTGAAACTATAACAACGGAATATCGCTCAGAGCTAAACGGACTTTTCTTTGCAAAATACTCCAATCTAGTTGAGCCCACTTCATGGGCCAGAAGGGTGTAGTATTAAAGAAAAATAGAAAACAGCATACAGCAGAAAGGGGTTTCAGAGGAACTGTGATATAAGAAAGAAGTAAACATAATACATACAAATTAGCAAGAATAACCAGGCTTCACACAAACAGGAGATAAGCAGGTACAAGCACCCTTATTACGAATAGTACAAGACTACCTAGAAGAACAACATGAAATAAAGGTCTTAAGAAACCAACTACAAAACATTTTTGAAATCAAACAAAAACTAAATAGATAAATGGTAACAAGTTCAACAATTTGAAGAGGTAGCACAATGATAAATATTTTCCAAAGATTACACTTTAAAAAGACACAAAAGTATTGATAGACACGATAAATAGCGAAGAAGTTTTAAAATACCTCTCCATGAAACGGCCACTACAGTAATGCATGTCACATGAACACATCTGCAGCTGATTTTCAGTCCGTATCTTAGCCTGGAGGACACTTCTCGATAGTACACTGAGAACAACTGAGGAAGGTCTATAAGTAGTGGTTAAAAAAGACTCTTTTAGAAATTGATTGATTTTCATTTTCAGTGTTAGGTCCTTTTTGTTTAGTACTTGAAGAAAAGTACTAATAATTCCGTTCAGGGAGATTAGTCTAGAAATATTGAAGTATCATCATCATATCATCATTGTATACACAATTGCAGATGCCGCAAGTTGTATATGTAAAGAACAAAAACCACTAGGTCTAGTATGTATTTATATGGGGCTCCGAGCTTACACATTATTATTTTTTACCATCTATCCTTCTCATTAGAAATAAGGACATCCAGCTTCTTACCATTCCTCGAACTCCATACACAATCAACTCATACGTGAGGCGAGCATACAGAACGCAATCGAATACCTTGTTAAGGTCGCAAAAGACCCAACATGGTACTCGCTGATCTCCAGTATTTAACAGTATTCGACTAAACAATTTTGACACTGCTATTTCCATTGATCTATCCGACTAAAAATCATGTTGATTTCTTGATAAAATATCCTATTTAGAAAGAAAACCGTATTTAAGCAAATATCTTACTTAAGCTAGATGAGATAGCAATGAACAGTGGTTAGACTATGCTCTCAGATACCTTCTTCAGGATGTGACAGGAAACACCATCTCTTGTCGATAGTCGAAAATTGTATTGGTGTCATTAGCTATAATATTTTTAGGATTTCCAAAGTAGCATTGTTATAATAATAAGTAATATATTGCACAATTTCTTGTGAAGTAGAAATTGTTTTATTTTCGTTTTGAATAAACTATTATTTGAACTTCTTGCCCATTTTATTTGTGAGCACTGGGACAATATTCCAGAAGTTTTTCTTTTATAGCATGCATTAAAAATACATACCTTACAAATATTTAGGGCGTTTACTAATGAACTAAAAACTAGTTAAATTGTATGAGATATTAAAAAACTCACGTCCGCCCTTACTGTGAAAATTAATTAATATTAACGAGGGCAACTGAGGATAAAATACTGAGCCTACCAATTGTTTGCATTTAATCGCCCTGCAAGTTTATATTTTCCATGTAAACTGTTTTTCAGTTTCACTGCGTATCAATATTAATTTGTAATTAGATATTGTGGAAGGGACTGAGGAAACTTGAGGCACAGATCATTAAATTTCAATGAGTTGAGCGAGCTTGTTTACCCTATTAAATTTAGACTGGTTTCGTAAAATTTGAGGTTTAGCGTGATGGGTACTGACACTTAATTATCTCTCAAGCAAATCATAATTCATAATTGAAACGCAGCACCAAATAAGCAGATATTCAATGGCGTACTAATATAAGAGCAGTTTTTTAACAAAAAATTCATTATGGTCATGTGAAAAGCAAATATTAACGTAGTAATTCGAGTTTGAAAATGGCAATAAATTAATAATTTTTATACTTTCATTGAGTTAACAGTATTACCAATAGCAAATAACGCCATAGCATTTTAAATTACCTGTCTAGCTAAATACCAAGTCAAATCGATTGCTTGTATTTAATCGAGCTACAAGTTCAAAATTTGCATATAAAATGTCATGTTATTTTCAGCTTCACTGAGTGTGAATATTAATTTGTAATTAAGCATTGTGCATGGGACTGAGAAAGTTAAGCTTAGATCATTAAATTTCAATGAGCTTAGCGAGCGTGTTTACCGTATTAAATTTAGAACAATTATTGGCGTGATGACGAGAGCGACATCCAACTGTTATCGAAATATTGGCATCTGAAATATGGTTCTTTCCATACTTAGTAGCATATTAAACATATTTGAGCTTAGGTACACCTTACATTTAAGAGCAATTTATTATAGGTGGAAAGGTTGTAACTAATTTAGAGTGCCCATTTTGTAATGAATTTCTAGCTCAGTCGTACTTATAACTTATCATTTGGCTCAATCACCAATTTGTAAGGATAGAGCAAAAGTTAATTTATTTAGTTTATTTGAAGGCGTGGATTAAAATATTTCCTTTGGTGATCTAAAATTTATAAGGCGCCACTTAGGATAAATCAAAAAAGGTAAATTAAAAACAACTATATATTAACTATATGGTTAAATTACAACTTATGGTACCATGTGCACTGCAGTTATGAACATATTTGATTACTGAAGATTTAGTTTACAAAAATGATAAAGATGAAATTTGACTTAAAATTAGATTACAAATGCAATCAACTACAATTAATGATTACTGAGAATTCAGTTTACAAAATTGGTAAAAATGAAAATTAACTTAAATGCAATCAAATACAATTGATTACTGAAAATTCAATTTACCAAAATGATAAGAATGAAATTAACTATATTATTAAAAATTAACAAATTTAACTGGTCTTTACAGGCTCTGTAGGCCTTCAAAAGCGTTGCCTTAGCGGCATTATAAGATCCTTTACACAAATAGTGCACTATATAAAAATCGGCCATTCCGATTGGTCGATCCGCATGACCCTCCGCTCGCTTCGCTCGCTACGGGTCTCAAGAAAAGGAAACTAACCAGGTGCTGACCCAAGACATAGCCAAAATCAAGAAAAAAAGCTGTTTTTCTTCAAACGTCAGTAAATTCGTCATTACTCGACTGTGTAGGCGGACGTGAAGTTTCATTTTTCCTCCGCCGGAGCTTTACTTTTCACTTTTCCCCCGGCGGAGGTAAAAGTGTTACCATAGCAACATAGATACGAACAAACAACAAAGCAAGCGTCAATAACTCAAGAATTATTAAACTAAAATTTATATTTATCACTCAATTTGTGCGCTGCATTTCTAAAAATCATTAATTTAGGAACAAATTGGTTATTATTTAATCGAACTTACTCAATAACTGCTTATCAATACGGAATTAAAACGCAATCGGAGACGCAATTTTAAACAAATAATTATTGTTGACAGTGTCCACTGACAGCTTTATGTTACATTACTATAGCAACGACCTGTGCCTATTCACCGACACCGGTCTAAGCCGCCTTGCAAACCAACTTATCTTTGATAATAATTATCATTATTACTATTAAAAAGAGATATTTTTGCATTAATTTGTCGACATTTGAAGAAAAAACAGCATATTTTATTTGGAGGAAAAGTTACTTTTCATGGCTTGCTCTCTATTACCAGCCTCACTCCGTTCGGCTGTTAAACACGAGCGCGCCATGAAAAGTATCACTTTTCCTCCATGTAAAATAATATACTATTAGAAACATAATCTTAAAAAAAATAAAAAAAAGCAACGGGGTTCGAACCCGCGTTTTCCAGGTGAGACCCAACGATCTAAACCTCTACACCACAAGAGGTCTTGATAGAAATCGATTCCATCACGCAGACATATCGTAATACGGGATTGATCGACCAATAGGAGAGGTCAATTTTTACATAGTGCACTATTTGTGTAAAGGATCTTTAAATGCGCCTTAGCGTATGGTTCTCCCTCTACAGGTCTGGCACAGCAACGTGGACAATAGAGGTTTACGTCATCCAGCGGTATTTACATGTAAAGAAAAATAATAAACGCCTTAGACCAGTGTATACTGCTAATAAAAATTATACAGAAGAGTATCCTGTGGACCACAGTTTAATATACAAGGTTTTAACCAACAACTTGAAAATTCACTGGTTACAGCAAACATAATCAGAACTTAAATTAATATTTAAATTCATCAAAAATTACAAATAACTACACTATGAATAATTACTGTTACTCAAGGTATTTCTTTTCTTTAATTAGAGATATGAAATTCAAAGGAAATGATGATTGAAATTAGAAATTTAAAAGAAAATTATGAAAAAATTATGAAACTAGTCCAACAGTGGCTCTCGGCAACTTCAAATAGAAAATCACTAGACTTTAATAAAAAAGAGGAAGAACGAGGTATAACCTCTCTTAAACAAGTCTAATGACTCCAAATAGGTAATTTCTCTACTTAATTTATTAAGATGGCCCTTGGCACATAAACATTAATCGGACGTAAATTACGTCTCAATTAATCAAAGATAAAGATAAGATAATTACTATCTGGCTTTGAGATAGGAACTAAGTTTATAGATAAAGAAAAAATAAACCAGGTAATTTCACACGTGCTTAACCTCTTTAATACGCAAATCAATACAGATACCTCATGGATCAAACGTTGACACGATAAGCAATAATAATTATAGTTTAAAGCTACAAATAAACTGAAAAAGTAATGAAATAAGTCTGAAGAGCGAAAAATTTACTATAACTAACAATATTGCTAGGAAAAACCCAGAGAAATTCTACTACAAATTCAATCTACTACCTTTTACAGGGAAAGATAAAATCTGCTCTGCGAATCTTCCTAACAATATCGTCAAATCTAAATGAAAATATCTAAAATAATGTGTGTGACCGTTTAAAACGACGAAATAATTCCGTTCTCGATAAATTTGGATTAAACCATTATCAAATTACACGAATTTGACCAATAAGAAACGCAACTATTCACCAAAAAATCGGAATTTAACCTTAAGGTCACCAAAAAAATTTACAATTAATTGTTGAAATTGCAATTACTTAAAAATGCAATACAAAAGCCAAATATAAAACTAAGTGAATTGGAAATAATTTTTAATTATATATTTAAAGTTTGAAAGGATTATTGAAAAATTTGCAGAATGAATAAGATATTTTAAGATCGAAAATTATTACGACTCACCGTGCCGACGTTTTCACACAAAATGGGACGAAATTTTTCAAAACTGTATATTCTACCCATTTAAATTCAACGGCTTTTTTCATTGGCCAGTTCAAAACACGTAACAACCATTGTAAGAAACACGGCGTCAAACTAAGCATTCAAGCATTGCCTATCAATATACTAAACATTGAACTGCCTATCAATATACTAAACATTGAAAACCATTGATAAATAGGTAGAATTAATGGAGCGGAATATACTAATACTTGATAACATAACATATATTCCGTTACAAGGTCATCAAAATCTATAAAACAGGAGAAGGAAGAGGCAGTTTTATTCCATAATTTAAGTCGCTTATATTATGTATTAATGATATCAAATTTTAAATATAATTTTTTTCCACAGGTATCATGTTCTGTTACAATGCATGGAACATAAATAAAATTATCTGAAAGAATTATTCGAATTAAAAAATTTAATGATGTACATTGCAATACACATACATAAACTTGATCTTTATCTCGAATTTCAGTCTTTCATCAAAAATTATTGGCTACATGTCTAAAATAATTTTTGATCAGAAAACTAATGAAATAATTGACCTTTACTTAATAATTTATTGCTTTAAAAACGACGAAACTAAACAAATGTATTAAGCTTTTAAAAACTTGATAAGTTTTTAAATGTAACGACACATTCGCCTTGATTTCTAGCTACAGACTCTTAAAGATGTGCCTTCTTAAGAATTCATGAAATTATCCGTGTTTAATTATATTTGTACTATTTAATACATAGGCAGATGCAAATCAAGCTAATTGAAACGAAATTCCATTTTTCCGTTATGCTATAAAAAAATTAGACGTAAAATAGGGTGAAACTGGATTAATATAAAGATATATTAATATATAAACAAATTTCAGCTCTATTTCTCTATTAGTCGCATTTATATCATACAATATTATTATTTCAATAGCACTGTGCAGCCAAATATATTTCTTAATATTCTCTGTTTATTTCTAAACTAAAGCTTCTCTGTTGGAAATATTTCCTTACCAGTTTATTATTTCGATTAAGGAGAAAATAATTTTTTTCTTGATCAATACCCAGTTTCAAGAACCTTTACTTTTCCTCTGACTTTTAATTTTATCAACGAAATTGTAAAATAGTATCGTTATTTTTTGGTAATATTAATTTATCAGCAACATAAAAAGCTGCTCTCCTTTACAGTAAGAGTGAAGTATCTTAATTGCTTTATTTTTTCAGCCATTTAAAGTTTAACCGATCAGATTTTTTGCTGTCAAGGGATTTAGCTGGTTTGGCATAATTTACTTATTTATTTATCCAACCTTTTCAACATAGGTACCCTCTTTAGGCCTATTATTTCTGTACTGAGCTCCTTGAACTGCAGTAGTACTCATGACTGATTACCCAACTAATTTTGTAAGTAATTCATTTTCATTAACAGATACGGTGTAATCAAACGATTGAACTAGATTGATTTCGCGAATTCCTCGAAGTGCAGTGTTCATAACGGAATACCCTTGAAATTCCGGAAGGAATAAATTTTCACCATGTCTCTTCCTTTAGATACATTTATGGATGTATCTCTAAAATTGAAAGATTTAAAATCTCAGTATCGCTAAGACATCATCTTGAATCACTGCTGTACATTCTTACTGATTCAAAGTTTGACAGATGAGACTTCTTATTGTCCTCGAAAGGTTGCGTTAGTTTCGTTTAGTGAGATTTTTTGAATTAGAATAGTGATCTTATAAATTATTAAAGATTTAAAATCTTGAAATCACTAGAATATTTTCTTGAAACATTGCTATAATTTCTCAATGCGCTAAAGCTATAGAAGATCGATTTATTGGCCATGAGGATTGTATTAACTGTGGTCTTGACCGAAAAATTTTTGAAGGAGTGAATGTTCTTCTCGCCTGTCACGTTTCTGAATATAAAATTTTTGAAATATTTCTGTTTCAGGTTTCGATTTTCGATATTACTAATACATTCTGAATCACTGATGTGCTCTTTTACTGATTTCAAGTTGAAGGTATGATTTATTGGGTGAAGACTGCTTTAAATACAATTTTTGATAAATTCCAATAGCATAAATAATTAAAATCTCGATATACTAAAACATCTTCCAAACTCATTGATTGCGGTACTTTCTCATTAATTGAAAGCTGAACAGATCAGGTTTGGATTAGTTTTACAACTATTTGAGGTTCTCTAACTACAGCAGTGATCATGACGCAGTACCCAACTAATTTTTGTAGATATAAATTTGAAATTTATCGCTTCATTTCGATGTTTTTTTACATCTTAGTAAATTGTAATTTTGTGTTGATACAAATATTCTTAAAGCCATTCTTGAGATTAACAATACCAAAGGGATTAGGCCCCAAATGATAGTTTAATTAGATTTAGAATGATACAATCTTTAATGAAGTGTGAATAATAATTTAAATGCTTCTTTCAACTAGTTTAGAGAAAGCGTTAATTCTCCCACTTTAATAAGTGATCATGAGTTTTAAGTTTTACTTATAATTTCCACATTTGTTGCATAATAGCAAACTGAGGAAATAGTATATTTCATTACCAGTCCAGAAACTAGGCTTTTCCGGTGCACGCACGACAGTTTCTGGTGTGAGGCGTAGCCGAATATCGAAAGTCGTGCAAGCACAGGAAAAGCTGTTTCTGGACGTGTAATAAACGATATTTTTCATAATACCTCTCTGAAATCAAGACATAAACATAAAATTATTATAATTTTACGTTTCTAAAGTCATGTCATAATACATTTTGTATTCAAATGAAAGCAAACGTCAAACTTGCAAGGCAAGCAAGACAGGTATTTATCTAATATTCATCAAGCGTTGCTATGGAAAGGTGTTTGTATGCTTTGTTGTAATTGAATAGGCAGCTAATTTTGAAGTATTTGTGGCAAGTAATGTCAGAATAAATAAAATAATTTTACTTAAAATTAGACTATTGACGCAAAAATGCGCTAGATTAATCTTGTAGACTGCATAGCTGTATAATTTTAACTCAATTTATTCTACTTTATGCTTATTTTGTGACTAAATAACTGCAAATTTAGCACTTAAAATCAGGGAGGGGGAAAACTTTTCCCGTGCCCGGACCGAAAAGACTGACTTTTTTTGCTCTACAGAGACGTCCGAGAATAACAACCGCAGAGAAGCGACAAAACCCGTCGGCACCTTTGAAGTTGGAGGGCCAAGTTCAATCTGTCATATGTGACAGATGGCCGGTTTAATACACTGAGATAAATGTAATGAAGGGAAAAGAAATGCTATACACCGATAAAACATGTAATTAATTACATGTTTATTATTTACTTTATTAGAAATGTATTATGAATAAGTTATCTTTTAGGATTTAACGGTTTAACTCAGAGTTTACTGATTTGTCGCGTTCTAACCTTTTTGAAGTGAATACTTCTTTGGTTTCATTAGAGTGTTTTTTCAAGGTCGCATCACGACATGGTTTATGTTTTCGTCTCGCGTTACGAAATTTTCGTATCGTTGATTGGACGACTAATCCAAACTAACCAAATCTATTAAAATTGTTTATAACGTATCGGAACCGGCTCAAATAAGTAAAATAAGTTGAGACTAAGTGAAACTAACCCAAAGTTGATTCGACGACTAATAACCAAATATATTAAAATTGATTATAACGTGTCAGAACCGCTTCAAATGACTAAAATAAGTTGAGAATAAGTTAAACTAACCGAAAGTTGAATCGACGACTAATCCAAACTAACCAAATCTATCAAAATTGATTATAACGTATCGGAACCGGCTCAAATAGGTAAAATAAGTTGAGACTAAGTGAAACTAACCCAAAGTTGATTCGACGACTAATAACCAAATCTATTAAAATTGATTATAACGTGTCAGAACCGCTTCAAATGACTAAAATAAGTTGAGAATAAGTTAAACTAACCGAAAGTTGAATCGACGACTAATCTAAACTAACCAAATCTATCAAAATTGATTATAACATATGGACACCGGTTCAAATGACTAAAATAAGTTGAGACTAAGTGAAACTAACCGAAAGTTGATTGGCCGACTAACCCAAAGTAACCAAATCTTTGAAAATTTATTATAACGTATCGAGACCGGTTTAAATGATTAAAATAAGTTGAGACTAATTGAAACTAACCGAAAGTTGAATCGATGACTAACCCAAACTAACCAACTCTATTAAAATTGATTATTACGTGTCGGAACCGCTTCAATTGACTAAAATAAGTTGAGAATAAGTGAAACTAACCGAAAGTTGAATGGACTACTAACCCAAACTAACCAAATCTAACAAAATTGATTATAACGTATCGGAACCGGTTCAAATGACTAAAATACGTTGAGACTAAGTGAAACTAACCGAAAGTTGATAGGACCACTAACCCAAACTCACCAAAGGTCAATCAGTTACACGTACTATTAACATATGTCAAAAGAAATAAATAATGATGTAGGTATATTACATGATGGATATATCGTTGTAATGTCATTGTAATATGTCAAAATGTTTGTTAGAATATTGTAAATGCATTCCTTATTAAAAGACGACTATGTACGATTCTGCCAATCAAATGTTTTAAGAAAATGTCAAATGTGACAGATGAATATATTCGTCAATATTTCCCTTAATATAACAGATATCGAAAAAATTGTTTAACATAAGATTTGCATTTTTCGATGCTCTATTGTTTGGAAATAAAATATGACACGTGCAACTGTCACATTTGATAGTTACAGCTGTCAAATTCGTTTATTTTAATCTGACATATGTCAAAATACATTGTTAACATTTCGACATATTTAAGTATTATATCTTGACATATATTTTTAATCATTAAAGAATGCAATGCATTAAGGTCCGAAACTAAAACAAGTAAAGGAGATGGATGATCACCATATTGATATGTTTCACTTAAAAATACCATACCTTCGTTGAGCTCAAACATTCACTAAATCTTTAACATGCGTCTGCGCTGCTCTCATAACATTTTTGAAAAAGGTTCGAATTCTTCTAAATAAAAAATGGGTAATTGATAAAAATAGTATATTGTGTAACTAGGAGGAAAAGCAAAACATTCCTGGACGACTGTGGTAGTTTGGGTTACAGGAGGGGAGCACAGGAGTCCAGGAATGTGCTTTTCCTACGAGTTGCACATACTATTTTTTATCCGATCGAAATTAATTAGAATACGTACTTATATAAATAGAGCCAAATATTACTCTAAATAAAACGGTGTTTTAAATTTAAACTCAACATAATATCAAGTTTTGAATCGAGCGAGCTTGAAGTTTATTACGTAGCTACGGAAACTACAGCTAAATATTACTTTTGATAGACATCAGATCTGACAAACAAGGCGTTTGAATATGACAGAAATGTTACATTCCCGGCCTAGGACGGGAATGTTATATTCCCGGACAGTTATTTTCTATTCTTGTACAGTTATTGCATGTTGCCAAGCAACGAATACAATATACTTGCGGTGAGAAAACACATCGGAAAGGTGTCGTTTTTCGTCCGATCGGATAAAAATGTATATTTTTTTCTGTTTAGTTCATAATTAAGTGAGAAAAAATTAATGAAATACAATAGGAAACCGAAAAAGTTTGATTAATTTGCGATTTATTCGAAATAACTTTGTTATTAAAGGTCCTATCGAAAAAAAGTATTAAGATATATTGTAGAGAAATTCAAAACATATTTTTCTGCACAAACCAATTTATTCCAACTGTCATTGTTCTATAGATAATTGAAAATATATCTGAAGCATATATCGTGTTCTTTTATAACATTTTTTCATTGTTTTTATGTGTCAAGTTCAAATACGGTTGTTATCATATTAAATATAGCGTAATACTATACAATTGATGACAGAGAAATATTGGTTAAGCATATTCACATTTACACAAACAGTTAGCATAAAACAATGGGTTAATTTAAGAAGATCGTCATAATAATATATATTTAATGAATAATTTAGACATATTATTTAAAAAATGGCATATGTCAAATGACGATATTCAAGTAGCGTTTCATTTTTTCTGACTTTACCCTCGCTTAAGAAGTCACTTTAATAATAAACCAAAGGAAACTGGCGTTAACCCAAAAATTTTGTCATCGACGACTGTACTAAACAAATCTCGGACTAAACTAAACTGACAAGCACGTGGAGATGACAGTTGGCCGGTTT
>MU182220.1:13987-40096 GCA_016904865.1 Pissodes strobi
GACTAAACTAAACTGACAAGCACGTGGAGATGACAGTTGGCCGGTTTACCTCCCACTCCAAATTTTTGGGCGGGATTTATGTTGTCGCTTCTCTGCGGTTGTTATTCTCGGGAGACGTCGAAAATAGTTATTTGTGTATTTAGAGCGCAAAGTAACGGATTGCCGCTTGAGAAAGAATGTTACTGCGCGACGCGTAGCGGAGCGCAGTAATCTTTCGAAAACGGCAATCTTACTTTGCGCTCGAAAAACACACAGAACTTTTTCTACAGCCGCATTTTTTAAAATTAAATGCACATTTTTCTCTATACTTATTCTGAAATTTGCGAATGACTGTCAGTTTTGACATATTATGTTCGGGCTTCGGGCATATTTAGAACAGGATTGCCAGCAACAAACTGTAACAAACGCACGACTGTCATTTATTTATCTTCGGTTTCCATGACCATTCAGCACACTAGACGGAAAAAGCGAGAATTTCCTTTTCCATGTTCGCACTAGAGCGCAAAATAAGGATCCACGGCATTAGTTGATTTTGCGATTTCATTTGAATTTAGTATTTAGTTATTTTGCGCGCGGCTGTAGAAAATGATAGTTTTCAGAGAGGTATTATGAAAAAGCAATGTTTTTTACTCCTCACCCAAATCGTATTATGATGCTGTCAATGGAATACAAATCCATAACTAGGATCATAGTTATGGGTGACTTCCACGCCAAAGTGATTAAGGAAAAAGCAAAGTGTTAAGTTGGACCATATGACTTAAGGCTAAGACATCGCAATGAAAAGGTGGCAGAAAGATTCAAATGCGTTAAGCAGAACAATAGTTTTAATCCTCAACTAAATGTAGTAAAATTGAAAGTGACTGAAAGTAAAATCAAGCATAACGCAAGCAGGAAAGAAGTAAGCAAAATAAGAATTGCTTAAACACAGATTTAAAATAAAAAATATAAAACATATTTTGGAAACAGTTAGGCGAGGAATATTAACACTGTCAATACCTAAATAACAACATTTGATGTCTAAATCAGTACAAGAATAGATAGAGGAACGAAGAGCATATAAAACTAAAAATAAAAATAAATATTAAGACATCGTAAAATAGTAAAGAGAAGCTAAAGAAAGCTAAGAAAGATAAATTGGAGCAATGCCAAGAAATCAAAAAAATTAAACCAAGATATGATGTTCTTAGGATCTATAAAAGATCAAAGAAAGTAATGTAATGGTAGGAATTGCATACAACAAAGAGGAAAGGCCAGAATAGACTGGTTTATAAATATTGACATAAAACAAAATCATAAAGAAGGTAAAGATACATTGAAACCAGATATAATGCAGAAAGGAAGTTATTTATACTAGCAAGCTTAAAAAAAAATATGAAAGGCTAGCTAACATTTCCATAACATTAATAGAATTCATTAATGGAGTTACTACATAGATAGTTAATATTTTCAATACAATTTACAAAATGGGACTAATACAAAAAGAATCATTGATTCTGTCATCGTTGGTAACGTAAGACCCTTATATGCAAGAAACCGGATTGCGTATAGAACTATTGCACGCAGAAGCCACATATCGAATTTGTTAAAGTCACATATGAAACAACATACAGGAGATAGACCGATGCCCATTCCAAACATATATCGCAAATATGCTATGGAATGCGCACTATTTAACATAAATGCCCTAATATAACGTTTTCTTAACGTGAATTAGAGTTATATTATGCACCTAGGGACTAAAGTGATAATTTTTATCCCGAGGCGAGAAGTATGTAGCCTGAACGAAGCGAGGACTACAATTCGCTAAGGGTTAAAACATTTTAGTCACTTGGTCTACACGCTACGGTACCTACTGTATGGACAAAATATCATAAACGTTAATATTATTAATGATACTAAAAATTAGACCTTACTTAGTTAAAATATCTGTAAGCTGGTCGTTAGTTCTCCATTTCAGTGGTTTATTTGTAAGATTATTCTGCAATATAGGTACTCTACTAAATTAAAAATTAAATAATAATTTTGCTTTATAATTCAATAATTTTAACTTTTAATCCCTAAGGATTAAAATAGCACTTTTAATCCCTGGGGACTTTATTCTCTGAACATAGGGAATGCATGTCTCGTATCTTATGGCGACTAAAATTCTTTAATTTACATTTTTGCTGTAACGTTATTGGTGAAAACGATACATAACCCTACAAGGCAAACCTTAACTTATGTCGCTATGGCACAAAGTTCAGGGAGGTCGTTATTGGATAATATTGCAGTTGTTTAGAATAACCTGATGCTGACAATACAGATTAGATTCAGCAGCAGTTCTCAACTTCAAAATATAAATTCGCACAAGCAATTATGATTTTGTTTAGGCGCCATCTGCAGCAAATCAAAAAGAAACCGAACTCTATTCAGAAGCCGAGATAAGCTCTGCGGAAAGCTTTTACTGCTGATCTCGTTAGGGATATGTCAAAATTGAATTGGCGGATTCAGAAAATTAATTGCTTATGGCACTTTGTATTTAGAGATATGTCAAAAGAAAAGATATTTAAATACACTATTTAAAGTCTATTCAAAGCAAGAAATATATATTTACATCAACTGGTACCTGCTAAAATAATGGCTTATTTTACTCCCTAATTGGCCAATTTAAGTGCAGACAAACTAAGTAAATATTTCACTGAATTTGCAGTGTTTAGGTAATAAAGCTAAACCTAATCGGCGACTAAAAATTATTATTCATGCTTCATTTTTACCTTCTTATATCAAATGCGCGGTGAATGCAGTTGGTTATATTTAACAGTCTCACCCAATCCTACTTTCAACCAAATTGATACCAGCATTAGGTCTCCATATTCATCAGATACTCTCCCACAATTCAACTCTTCATATATAATACATTGATTACGAATCATACTGGTAATAATAATAATTATTATTATATTAACAATTATTCTGAAAAAGCCAATGATGAGCTGAAAAAAGAGAACAGTGCCTCATTAACTGAACACGTGGCTTCATCGGGAAATGTTGCAATTTCAGATAAATAAATTGAATAAAAAAAAAAACATAATTCGAAACATATTCTTTCCAATCACAATACGGTTCGTTCGATATGCAGATGAAAAGCTAGTTTTTATAAGGCTTTTTTGTGCCTTTAAATTTTTGTTGACACTGTCTGAGCGAGAATTTAGCTTGACAGATCATATATTTTCAATACCACGTTCCACGTGAAGCACGTAAATCCAAGATGCTGGAGATACTGACCTTCAATAATCCCCGGTATAAAATTTGAAGCCTACCTCAAAATATACTACCCTGATAATAATTTGATATTTACCTTCCGAAGGAAACATTATGCCATACATATACGTTTATTAATTAAATAAATTATTACAATCGAAACCCCGTGTCAAATATTATCTACTCGACATATGCGCACTCATAGCTAATCCTACCTCTATTACTCCAGTCATATTAGGGCGGAAAAAGCAGCATCTGCTAAAAAAATGCAAGTGAGCTTAAATTTTGTTTACACCTTTATTTTGACTTTGGAAGCAATGTCTGAAAAGTCCCCATCAATATCGCGCTTGCGTTTTTAGTTATTTAAGGTGAAAGGTCCTAAAACTCTTATTTTCTTAAATATCTCGCTTTCCGTAAATCGTAGGACTTTTTGGGTAATTACAAAAAATAAAGAACAGAAAGTTCTCTACAAAAAAGGTTATATAGGTTTTTTCCGTAAAACCAACGATTCATTAAATAACATGGCTAAATTATGCTGCAAGGAGCACAACGCAGTATGTCTCTATATAAAAGATTACGTGATGTCGCGGTTAACTGTAAATACATTTAAAATACAATACGATGTATCGAAACGCGAAGTTAACTATTGTTAAAATAACGCCCGATGTCATAATAACTATTTACCACCACTTTATTTAACCTTGAGTTTAAACTGTCGTCGCTCGTCTGCTGGGAGTTCCTTGTATAGTCCTCCGCTTCCGCTTGCCGCTGGTTTAAGTTTAAGTTCTTAGCTTAAATCTAGTTGGGAAGAAGTATACGGACATTCCGGTTTGGAATTTCTAAATTAGCCGTCGCGATGGACGAGTGCTGTTTTATTTGCAGTAAATCGCTCTTTAAAGTTACAGTGATTGTAAAACGCGGTATAGACGCTTTGAGAGACGCAAGTGCGGAAAGAGAAGATGAACATACAGAACGTTTAAGGGGTACATATTCGGTGACGGTACATAAAAACTGTCGCAACGAATATACTCGCAAGAGTATCGTAGTGGCATTTAAAAGGCGACGAGTTGAAGAAGCTCCCGGTACATCCCAGTGTTCTCCTCGCAAAGTACGCTCTAGCTTGGCATCCTTTAATTTTCAAACCTTGTTTTTTTTCTGGTGAAGAAGCCAACGAGGACGCACAGATAAAGAAACCTAAGAAGTATCGACGGATAATTAGACAAGTAAGTACACTTCAGCCATTGCTTCCAAAGTTAAAATAAAGATGTAAACAAAATTTAAGCTCACTTGCATTTTTTTAGCAGATGCTGCTTTTTCCGGCCTAATATAACTGGAGTACCTACTGCCGCAGCTGCATGTCAACATCTAAGTCGAGTGTATTATCAAGTACAGAGTTGGCTTGGTAATGATTTAAATCCTGAACAATGGGGATGGACGTTAAATAATAATATTTTGGAGCCCATTAGGACTTTATTGCCACCTGCACCAGATGTACTTTTAAATACTATTTTTTGCAACTGTATTAAAGGATGTAACACAAATTGCGGGTGCAGAAAAGTTTGACTGTCCTGTTCAATACTTTGCGGCCATTGTCACGGTCAGTCATGTCTCAACGCAAATGTCAATTGCGTTACCGAAGAAACCATTCAGAATGAAGAAGATAATCAGTTTGATCCTGTTGACCTATTGACACAAAATATAACAGGAGAAAAAGAAAATGTTGGGGAAGACGACGAAAATCTGGAAGAGGGGACAAAGGACGACAACTTGGATGAGATAACAGAGGACGAAGACGTGGAAGAGAGGATAGATGACGAGAATGAAGATGAGCTGTAGAAGTTGCAAAATCAAGCAAAATCATGGATTAGGCCTACTGGGGAAACCATGTAAAAAAAACGCGCCTTGTATCCTGCCTCTGGGGTCGTGCGGAAACGTATGTACCGCTACCCTGAGTTTTCCTGGCGTATAGTGTGAAAATAGTTAGTTTTACTTAAAATATATACATAACACTTTTTGAAGAGAATTTTTTAATCTCTATTTTTTTTTAATAGCCGAAAAAGTTATAGGGCATACTGGAAACAAAATATTTGCGAAAAACCAATTTGTTTGACATTTGACTTTGAATAACTTGAAACGCAAACAAGATAGCGCTGGGGACTTTTGACACATTATTAGTATAATAAAAGTAAAGGTGTATGCCAAATTTCAGCTCACTTGGATTTTTTTCGCAGATAAATTCTTATATGACTGGAGTATATAGGAATGTACAGGGTGGCCAACTAAGAATGCGAGGTACTGTATCTTGAGGCAAAAAATGTAATTACTTGAGGCAAAAAATGTAATTACAAAAACGGTCAAGAGAAAAACCTGGAAAATATTTTCAAGTTTCTAAAATGACCACTAGGGGGCGTAAATGCAATCTTGAATCTAAAAAAAGTGATGTTTCTGTGATGTATCTGCGAAACGGCTAAGCCGATTTTAACAAACTTGGGTTAGTTCAAAGGAGCTATCGGGCTACAAATGTTGTATTATTTAAAGTTTCGTTAGTTTTACATGTAGCCGCTAGAGGGCTATTTTCGATATTCCGACAGAAATGGTTAATTTTCTCAAAAAAATTAAATGCATTGATATGATTTTTTTCCCATGAAAAATTATCTAAATAATGGCTAAACAAGATCGCGAAAACCGCATCTCGATATCTTGTTCCTAACCCAAAATATAGGCAAAAAAATTTATCACTTACGAAAATCCCTTCATTTTTTTTTACTATATTTATCTCGAATTTTCTCTTTTATAAAAGTTGTGGCCCGAAAAAGGACCGATTTAAAAAAGGGAGGTTCTTAGTGCCCCCGCAAATGCTCGAAATGCTGACCATCACGCTCTATGCATTGCTGAAGCCTCTCATGGGTAGGCAAAACTGTAGTTTCAATTTCTGCTCTCGGTATGGTTCGTATTGCAGTACGAATCCGGTCAAATCTTCTCTGGTCGTCGGTTGGGTCTGGAACACGATGTCCTTTAACCGCCCCCATAAATAAAAATCCAGACAAGTTAAATCTGGTGATCGCGGAGGCCATGGAAACAGATTTCCTCTTCCAATCCACCGCTGTTGAAATACTGCATCGATATGCTTTCGCACATTAATAGCAAAATGTGCTGGGCACCCATCCAACTGCAAACACAAGTTTTGCCTCGTTTCCAGAGGCACATCTTCCAACAACAACGGTAATCGACTGGCCAAAAATTCAAGAAAGACATTGTCATTTAGGGGTTGCTCGAAAAAATATGGCCCAATAATTTTGCCTTCCAGTACGCCAGTTACGCCACACCACACATTTAAACTTCAACGTCCTTGGTGCTGAACTTCCCGCATCCAATGCAGATTTTCTGCAGACCAATAGTGCATATTGTGCAGATTGACTCTCCCATTACTATTAAAAGTGGCTTCATCGGTCCAAAGATTTTGAAATAAAAATTCTCTATTTTCGCGTATCATACTTAACATCCAATGGCAATAGTCCAACCTGCGATTAAAATCTTCCTCATTCAAAGCCTGATGTAGAACTACATGATATGGATGCATTCTAAAAGTAATTAAAAAAGAAGTTTCAACAAATGCCTATATTGGAATAGCCATTAGAACTTACCTATGGCCCTTTAAGATATTTTGAACCGTTGTTGATGCTATGTTCAACCTAAGCGATAACGCTCTTGTGCTAACATGAGGATTTCCTTCAATATACCCCAGTACGTAGTTGATATTTTCTTGTGTTCCTACAATTTTTTACCGTTGAAACGTAGGCCGAAAACTACCATTGGCTCGTAAGCTCGCCACTAATCGGGGAAAAACTCTCACATCGCAGGGACGTCGATTTGGATAACGGGCCGCGTAAACTCTTTTAGCTACTGCGGCATTTTGAAGACATTCAAAATAAACCGCAAGCATATCAACAGCTTCATCATTCGTGAAACGCATTTTGTAAACGCGAATATTGCTCAAAATAAAGCGAAACTATTCACAACTATTGACAATTTGAGGAAGAATTATTTATATTTTCATTTGGTTTCTTTCCATGGTCTGCTTCTATTAATTGTCTACCCATGAGAGGCTCCAGCAATGCATAGAGCGTGATGGTCAGCATTTCGAGCAGTTGCGGGGGCACTAAGAACCTTCCTTTTTTAAATCGGTGCATTTCATGGCCACAACTTTGATAAAAGAGAAAATTCGAGATAAATATAGCAAAAAAAAATAAAAAATGAAGGGATGTTCGTAAGTAATAAATTTTTTTGCCTATATTTTGGGTTAGGAACAAGATATCGAGATGCGGGTTTTGCGAGCTTGTTTAGCAATTACTTAGATACTTTTTCATGGGAAAAAAATCATATCAATGCATTTAATTTTTTTGAGAAAATTAACCATTTCTGCCGGAATGTCGAAAGTAGCCCTCTAGCGGCGACATGTGAAACTAACGAAACTTTAAATAATACAACATTTGTAGCCCAAGAATAGCTCCTTTGAACTAACCCAAGTTTGTTAAAATCGGCTTAGCCGTTTCGCAGATACACGGTGTTATTAAAAAATAAATCAATACCCCCACCACTTTATTTTTAGAGATACAGCAAAAAGCATTAAACAAAAAAGTTTTACATTATCCTCATCTTCAAATATGTGGAATTTTTTTATTAGGTTAATATAGCGGAATTCACAGAAACTTCACTTTTTTAGATTCAAGATTGCAGTTACGCTCCCTAGTGGTCATCAAATATTTTCCAGGTTTTTCTCTTGACCGTATTAGTAATTACATTTTTTGCCGCAAGTCTCTACGATGGATAGTTTCTCAGATACAGTACCTCGCATTCTTAGTTGGCCCCCTGCACAATATCGTGAAACAACTCGCCGTTGACCATACGTCGATTTTACGATGGGCTATAGAATCGATCGCTTCTATGGTTCAGAGTAAAATTAATGCAAGTTCTGAGTAAAATTAATGCCAAGTAACTAAATTGACATAATCCTTAAAATAGAAAAACTAAAGTATTAAAGCAGTTCACCGCAAGTATTTTACATGCCAAAATTACTAATAATAATCATTACAGCAATTGTGAAGTAAAATATATTTATGTTGAACTTTTAGGAAAGGATGCTTATCTGGTATAAGGATATTACACGCAAATAATCTCAATTAAGATACTGAAACAAATAATCAGATAATTATATTAAAGCTGGGTAATTTAAGTAATCAAAACGTAACGAACGACAGTACACCGTTCCATTGTTATAGGCTATAATCAATAATAATATAAATAACAAAACTAACAACTGAAATTAAAAGGATGGGGGCCTCTGTTCCTCTATAATAGGCAATTTTTTTGCAGATATTACTACTTACGGTTTAAGACTAGTGAACTTTGCAACAAAACTTTTAAAATAGTATAATGGACAAGGCCAGTCACGAACGTCGGAGTATTACGCAGGATGCAAAAGCTGGAGCCAATGAGAGGAGGGGTCTGTCGGTGCAATTACCTTGGGGTCCATGCACCAGCTAAGGGCACTGCGGAGACATGAAGGTGACAAAATATATATTGACCATTGACTATTGATTGCAAAAACAGGCGGCATCGGCACTGGCTACGTATAACTCTCGGACAATAATTGTCGATAACAACGTTAATATGTTATAATATAACTTATAAACAAATAGGTTTTGAACGCACCTGTCTAATTTTTTTCTTTGTTGCAGCGGCGCCGGCGGACAGAATAAGAAGAATAAAAAGTTCGGCTGTCGCAAAAGAATTTGATTAAGAAAATAAGTAAATCTGCAAATTATGAAGCAAGTGGACTCTCCACTTCCACGTTGAACAATGCTAAAATTTCCGAAATTTGGAGATTATATTTATAACTTCTTAATATGTTGTTATGGAATTTAGTATAAATAAAGACCAGATTTTCTTTACAGATCAAAACATAAATCAAATACATCACTCTTTAAGCTGTGTTACTGCTTGGTGGTTACTGAAGGTATATAAGTATGTTTGCTGCCTATAACCAGAATATACACTGCTTAGATTAGAGAAAATTATAGGATATTCAAATTCTCATAATTTATTTATTTGGTATAAGCTTTAAATGCAGTCAAATCAAAAGTTCACAGTATTTTTTATATATAACTTTTTGATCAGATTATTTTAACTGATTTAGATTCAGATAAAATTTGTAATTATTTTGATAAAAATAGACTTTCGGTAAAAAATAGATTCAAAAGAATCATCATTCTCGAATAAATGGAAACGAACCATTTCCAAACGGAAGCGAAATCGCTCTGTGTGCCTCTTCCGGTCAAGCGTTTGGCCCCGGAGTAAAACTTTAGTAATTAATTTAGCATATAGCTGACCCTTTTCAAGTGGGGTAGTTTGCTGACATAAATTTCAACCGCAAGCGAAATAACATCGGTCTAGCGAAAGTTGATAGAAAGGTCTGATGCAAACGACCCAATGAATTAATGAAAATAAAGCTGTTTGTTATATAAAGTTTACAAGTCGCCTCTCACCCATTATTTTAAATAATTTTCTTCCAACATCAGCTAGAAGGATTTTGGAATCATTTTCAATAGTTTCTAGAATTTTTTTCATTGCGTGCATGAACTCCTTTACCACTTTGATTTAAGTGCTTCAATCCAAACCTAATTTGTACCACTAACATTTATCGATAACCTTTACTAAATGTATGATATGATATCATTTCTACTAGTCAGCATGCTCTAAATCATTTAGCTCTTTTACTATAACTCCTCTGCCTTTCTAATACTTCCTGCTTGGCTTATGAAGCTCACTAACAAGATACTCTTTACACTGTCATAGCTACACGTTAAGAGCTTTATTGCTCTACAATGATAAAACTTTTATTAAAATTGCAACTTTAAACATACTGTTGGGTTAGTTCTGTTATCATTTAGTTTGTGTATCATTTATTTTAGAAATAACCTATTCTTCGGGATCCTCAACATTCACTCTACACCCTAATTTAAATGGAAAAGCATATTGAGTTCTTCCATCTTAAAATAATTAGTAAACATTCTTACTCATATTTCAGTTTTCAAGAAATTGCAAAACTACATTATACTATGCCCATGATATTTAAGACTTCGAAAAGGTGTATGTATATGTATATGTGACATTCAAATATAATGAGATTCTGAATAAAGTTTGTTTTCAGTTTATTGACTTATACACAATTATTTCGGTTCTCGCAATTTCTTCAATATAGATATAATTTTGGCGCTCAGAATGAGCAGCTTTTTATGATAAAAGTAGTCAATTTAATCTTTTCACTAGTTCGTTAATATCATATGGACATAAACAAATTTTTTATTCGATAAATTTAACATTGTTCCTCCTAGTTATATCATGTTTTGTTGTTTTTTGATGAATTCAAGTGCTTTTAATCTGATTAGACTAGATAGGTACACTTGAGATGCTCGAAGTACTAGAGTTGCTTACATTGCAAACGAACTAATAGGTTAATGGAAATAATGTTATATGTTTGTTATGTAAAGTATACAAAGTGCCCTATGTAGAAGTTCCCTCATCCCTCTCTCCGTTAATTTCAAAAATATCCCAATAAACTTTTTCTCATTTGAATGTTTAGCTTAAACAATTTATAGACGTGTTACCACATTTAACCCGAACTGGTTATAAAATATTGCTTTTCAAAGCGTTTTCAAATATTTAATTTTTAGGTTACTTCTCAAATGGAAAGATTTATTCGACATCTGTAATACTGAGATTTTAGTCTATCAGAATGTCAAAAAGTTATTTAACCCTTGAATACACAGACCGGGCCTCTGAGGCCCGGACTAATATTCAGTTGAGTATATATCCACTATTTTTTGTATTTTATTTGTCGGGGCTTTTTAATTCCCTCAACTCATCCCTCCTCTTCCTGTTTTAAATTTATTATTTAATTTCTTCACATAACACAAGATATCAGATATCCCGAGCTTACAAAGTCAGCTGTTGTTTCTTGTATAAAATCTGATGCCGCGAATTAAAACAAGATGCGACTTGTAGCTCGAGCTAATACTGTAAATACGTGCCCGGACATAAATCGGTTAGTTTACGTTCTGACACTGTTCGGTACTGCCTTATCTGCACTGTTAGTTATATATTAGTTTCTAAAAGTATTTTCTTAGAAAATCACGAGTTTTGTGTATATAAACTGTATGTCACCAAAAGAAACGTACAAGCCGTTCGTCTGGGCTATAAAGTTTTTGAAAAAAGATTGCAGCAGTGCAGTGGAACGAATAAATTAATGATTTATCTTCAGACGAAAGTATTGATTCAGAAGATGCGGAGTTTTTGCATCCAATTCCAGTTTCAGAATCAAGTAGGGGTGAAGATGATGATGTTCTGAGTACTTGTACACAACAAACACTATGCTACCGAGATTTGTATGTGTCCCCAAGTGGGTTGGAGTGTAATATTATTCGTCGACAACTCCCGCAGAAGAATCCAAATTGTCCTTTTCAAAAGCTATATTAGAAGAAATTGTTTATCGCACTGATACAGAAGGTAAACGCGTGTATTCTTCCAAGAAAAACAATGGAAAATACCTCGATATTGACGAGTTATGTGCATTTTGGTATAAGTATAGCAAGCAAAAGTTGAGCCCAGAATCTTTTGTATAGGGCAACTGCAACTATGTCGGTATTCAACCTGAAATAGAAATAAGAAGGTGTCTTAGATTTGATAAGAAACTCACAAAAGCCGCAAGATTAGAAACCGACAAGCTTGCTATATATGACACATTTGGCAAATGTGTGTAATAAACTGCACAAAGAACTTGATTCCTGAGCAAACCGCTACCACAGGTGAACAACTTGTTCCCTATAGAGGAAGATGCAAATTTATACAATAAATGTCAAGTAAGCCAGCTAAATATGGGCTAAAAATATTTTAGATTTGGGAATCTTTTTCTGGATATGTTATTGACCTGTTATTTATGTTGGTCGCCAACCAGAAGTAGACGTGCACACAAACGTAGCATTTGATGCTGTGAATAATTTAGTACAAAGTATTTGTAATACAGGATTAAACCTTACTATAGGCAACTTCTTTACCAGCGTGCCATTGGCTATATATGTTGGAAAAAAATATCTCGTCGGAACTTTACGCCAAAATAAGAACGATATTCCATTAGAGTTGAAATCATCTACCGAGTCACCTACAGACAAAGAAATATTTTCGCAAATGTTTTTTTCAGAAATAATTTAAGAATTGTCAGTTATGTTCGAAAAAACAAAAACCCAACAAGAAAGCAAAAATAAATCTGAAATAATATTAGAATCTAGAAAACAAACGTGGAGCACAAGGCAGCAAATTAACCTACAAATGGCAAAAAACGCTGGCTAATCGTACTTTTACTTACATTGAAAATAATAAAAAAAAACTTAAAAATGTGATTTTTTTACAAACACGAGAGTTTATAATATATTTAATTAAAGAAACGTATTTTTAACATTAATATTAAATATTATCATAATTAAAAAAGTAAATAAAATTCGTTTTAGCCCGTTTTGGTGCTTTTGGTTATTTTTAGTTGGTTTTGGTTGGTCGTTGAATCAACTTTCGGTTAGCTTCACTTAATTCCAATTTATTTTGGTCATTTGAACCGACTCCGATACGTTTTAGCCCGTTTTGGTGCTTTTGCTTAGTTTTGATTAGGCCCCAAAATTCGGTTAATTTGGGTTACTCTTAACTTACATTAACTTAACATTTTTAATCTATTCTGATACGTTTAACCAGTTTTGCTTCTTTTAGTTACTTTTGGTTTGTTTGGTCATTCAATCAGCTTTCGATTACTCTCAGTTAGTTCCAATTTATTTTAGTCACTTGAACCGGTTCCGATACGTTATAACCAATTTAAACGTTTTGTTTAATTTTACTTAGTCGCTAAAATTCGGCGAACTTGGGTTAGTTGCAACTTATTTTAATATTTTTAATGTGTTCCGATACGTTTTAGCTCTTTTTGGTGTCTTTGGCTACTTTTGGTTAGTCGTTCAATCAACTGTCGGTTAGTTTCAGTTATTTTTAATTGATTTTAGTCATTCCCATACACTATAAGCAATTTTAGTGTTTTTGGTTAGTTTTAGTTAGATGCCAAAATATGGTTAATTTGTGTTGGTTTTAACTTAATTTAATATTTTTAATATGTTCTGACACGCTTTAGTTCATTTCGGTGTTTTTAGTTAGTTTTGGTTAATCATTCAATCAACTTTCGGTTCCCTTAAGTTAGTTCCAATTTATTTTAGTCATTTGAATCAGTTCCATACGTTATAATCAAATTTAATGTTTTTAGTTAGTTTTGGTCAGTCGCCAAAATTTAGTTCGATTTGCTAAGTTTTGACTTACTTTAATTTTTGTAACCTGTTCCGATACGTTTTAGCTGGTTTTGGTGCTATTGGTTAGTTTTGGTTAGTCGTTCAATCAAGTTTCGCTTAGTAGTTGCAATTAATTTTATGCATTTGAAGCGATTCCGATACTCAAATTTAATATGTTTGGTTAGATTTGGTTAGTCGCCAACATTCGGTTCGTGTTCATTTGTTTTAACTTAAGTACTTTAAATTTTGTATCCGGTCCCGATACGTTTTGACCAGTTTTGTGCTTTCGGTTAGTTTTGGTTAGTCGTGCACTCAACTTTCGGTTAATTTCAGTTAGTTCCAATTTATTTTAGTCATTTGACCCAATTCCGATATGTTATAATCAAATTTATGTTTAAATAACCAAACTAATACGATCACTCAGGCGTATGACGTCATGTGGCAAATGTAGCAAGCACTTATTCATGATTTGAGGCCCTATACTAGGATAACAGAAACATTTTCAATGTTAAAAATCTCTATTAACATTGAAAATGTTTCTGTTAACCTAATATAGGGCCTCCAATCGTAAAAAATTGCATGCTACATTTGCCACATGACGTCATACGCGTAAGAGATCGTGTCAGTTTGTTTATTTAAACTTAAATTTGATTATAACGCATAGGAATCGGTTCAAATGACTAAAATAAATTTGAACTAACTGCAACTAACCAAAAGTTGATTGAATGACTAACCAAAAATATCAAAACGGGCCAAAATGTATCGGAACAGGTTTCAAAAATTAAAGTAAGAAAACTAACCAAAACGAACCGAATTTTGGTGATTAACTAAAACTAACCAAAAACATCAAATTTGATTGTAACGTATCGGAACCGGTTCGAATGACTAAAATAAATTGGAACCAACTGCAACTAACCGAAAGTTGATTGAACGACTAACCAAAACTAACCGAAATCACCATAACGGGCTAAAACGTATCGGGGTAGATTACAAAAATGAAAGTAAGTTAAAACTAACCAAAACGAACCGAATTTCAGCGACTAACCAAAACTAAACAAAAGGATTAAATTTGAATATAGCGTATCGGAATCGGTTCAAAAGACTAAAATAAATAGGAACTAACTGAAAGTAACCGAACGTTGCTTGAATAAATAACCAAAACTAACTAAAAGCACCAAAACTGGCTAAAACGTATAAGAAGAGATTAAAAGTATTAAAATAAGTTAAAACTAACCCATATTAACAGAATTTTGGCGACTAACCAAAACTAACCAAAAGCATTAAAATTGATTATAACGTATCGGAACCGGTTTACATGACTAACATAAATTAAAACTAACTGAAATTAACCGAAAGTTGATAGAACGACTAACCAAAAGCTCCAAAAAGGGCTAAAACGTATTGGAACAGATTAAAAATATTAAATTAAGTTGAAACTAACCCAATTTAGCCGAATTTTGGGGACTAACTAAAATTAACCAATAACATTAATATTGATTATAAGGTATCGGAACCGGCTTCACGTAAATAAACTAAATTAAAGCTAACTGAAATTAACCGAAAGTTGAGAGATCGACTAACCAAAGTAACATAAGGCACCAAAAAGGGCTAATACGTATCGGTATAGATTAAAAATATTAAATTGAGTTGAAACTAACCCAAATTAACCAAATTTTGGCGACTAAACAAATTTAGCCAAAAACATTGATATTGGTTATAACGTAATGAAACCGGTTCAAATGACTAAAATAAATTGGAACTAGCTGAGTGTCACCGAAAGTATATTGAATGGCTAACCAAAAGTAACTAAAACCATTAAAACGGGCTAAAACGTATCGGAATAGATTAAAAATACTGAAGTAGGTTAAAATTAACCCAAATTAACTGAATTGTGGCGACTAACCAAAAAAAAAACAAAAACACTAAAATTGGTTAGTATGTATCGGAACCGAAACATATCGGAACAGATTAAAAATATTAAGGAAAGTTGAAACTAACTTAAGTTAATCATTTTGGCGACTACCTAAGATTAACCAAACACTTAAAATTGTTCATAACGTATCGGAACTGGTTCAAATGAATAAAATAAATTAAAAGTAACTAAAATTAACCAAAAGCTGATTGAATGACTAATCAAAAGTAATCAAAAGTAAACAAAAGCACCAAATTTGGTTTAAACGTATCGGAATAGGTTACAAAAATTTAATAACCACCACGAAGCAAATTTTGGCAATTAACCAAAAAGATTAAATTTGATTATAACGTATCGGAGGTTTCAAATGACTAAAATAAATTGGAACTAAGTGAATGTTGATTGAACGACTAACTAAAACTAGCAAAAAGCATTAAAACGAGCTTAAACGAATAGGAACAGGTTAAAAATATTACAGTAACGTTATGGCTAATTATATATTAATAGATTATCCTATCAACAAGTGGATTAGGTCTTCATATCCGTACCTTTTTTTATTTATTTTTCTAATTATGTAATGTTTAATATTAATGTTAAAAATGCATTTCTTTAATTAAATATAATTATAAACAATGGTATTTGTATTTTTACTTTTTTAAACTTTGCTTTTAAAAACGATTTGAATTACATAATCACATTTTTGCGTTTGTATTCATCATTTTCAATTTCCCCCCCCGGTTGCATCTTTGCGAAGGACTGTGATTTTTTTTGCTAAAACGGAAATAGTTGTATGTTGCTCTTCTTTGTAAAATATTCAATCAAATTTGCATTTTCTAAACCATTTCACTTGTGTCTGTATTTTTTATTCGAGTTTATTTTAATTCAGAAATAGTGTGTTCTATCGATGAATGAATAGAAATGATTTTTCCTTATATGCTATATGAGAACGAACATTATGTATAATGTATCCTGACAAAAACGTCCGTTGCCCCTACATAAAAGATTTGGTTTCAAAATTTCAAGAAACTGGATTCGTGTATTAAAAAACGTACATCAAGGATGAAGATATGCAGTTTGCAAATGCGCCAATGCGTCATTTAGCAGTAGGAACCGGCACATTCAGAGAATATGTTGGGAAGGTAATAGAATTGTATACACTTCACCCTTACAAATTTAATTTTGTGAAACCATGATAGGGATGATCAGGAAATACCCACATTTATTATAAAAATCAATTGCTTCAGCACAATAATTATTCCCAGAAAGTCAATGTTTGGGTGGAAATACGGAAGGATCACAGGCCGTTTTTTATTGAAGGAAATTTGGCCGATCAAGTTTATGCTGAAATACTCGACCAAACTATAGAGCCCTCGATTGTTCATGAACTTGAAAACCAAAGAGAAAAGAGGCAATTTGTATTTGAAGACAGATCTACACTGGGATGGTTCACCTCCACACTATGCTGCTGTGGTGGATTGGCAGAAGCATTACAATTGAGTGGCCGCCAAGTCGTTTGACATATGGACTTAATTTAAAGTGATTACATTAAATCACCAGTTTATAAAACCCAGCCAACTCCTCTGGAAGAATGGCGTGAGCGGATAATTGATGCTTGTCAAATAATTTCAAGAGGCGTTTTTTAGAAAGTTAGGAAGGAAATTGAAAATCTACTTTATTTCTGTTTAGAGCAAAATCGAAATCATTTTGAGCACTAAAAAACAAGTATTTACGTTACTGCCAGAAAAATAGAGAGTTTTAGCACTAAAATGGTGTTTTAATTTAGGCTTGGGACTCTTTTTTTTTATCAAATACTCAAATTTTCTAATTTTTCCTGCTAAATTTTGCAGGAACCAGTTTAAAAAGGTTATCTCAAAATTTTGCTAACATTTTGTACATAAATCTATCAATTTTCGTATTGCTGAAAAGCATTTTTGAATCTTTTCAGAGAGGTGTCACAAGTGAGATAGCGTAATTTAAGATCTTAAAATGAATTAGGGTAGTTCTTCGGGGATGGGTGAGGAAGCTCGGCAAATACCTCATTTATATTCCCCCTCGTTATTGTAAAAATGGTATTTTCTGATCTTTTTTACCTTCTTTAGTGTAGAAAATAAAGCCATTGTAAGTATTCAAATTGCCACCCTATATATGCATATATAAATACATACACCACGAGTTAATTATACCTATATTTTCGACATACTTGAAAAATACTTTCTTCGTGTTACATGCAATATTTTCCTCAATTTTGTTATATAATTATATGCGGTTTCACACTTCTGATGAACTATATGCTTGATAAACAATTTACTTTCTCTGGAATCTAACATACATCTTTCTTATCCATGAACAAAATATATATACTTGAGGGAATATGAAAACCGGAATATTCGCCGAAAAATACAGGTGTAAGTTTATTTTTCTTTGACGTAAGCACTATCATGTTAACCTATGTACAAAGTGTAAACTGTACTGTATAATATATTTTAAAGTAAGTGGCTTTTCACCCAGGAAGATATTTTGTAGAACGGCACATATTTCAAGCGGGAACTTATTTAGGGAAATTATGTATAAACTATGATGCAATAAAAAAATAATGGTAATGTATATTTCCTTCGAATAACCGTGTTTCAGAAAGACACTAGATAGTTAAAGTGCATATTCTGAGCTTATTTCATTTATTCAAGTTCGGAATCATTTTCGTTGTCTCTACCTGGCGAGAAAACCATTAAAACTGAATCTTTTTACCTTTAAATAGTACTTATAAGTGAAATTATTATTGGGTTGGTTGAAATTTTAATTATAGGATTTGGTATATCAGTCTGAAAAGACGATTGTCTCCGTAATCGAAAGTGCTTCTGTGCTAGACAATTCTTGCCAAATCTGTGTTTTGACCGGGCGATCTATTGGTAGTGTTGGCAACAATGCCAGGCAAAAAAATCGGCTTCGATTCTAGGACTAGTCATGTCGTCATTATTGGTAAATCCCTCCTTGCCTTATTTTTCAGATTAGTTATCTGTTAGCGTTTAAACTCTACTACTTATTTGGAATCTTACACTGTACTCTTTACCAAGTGAGTGACTTCACGTTATAAGGTGTCTCCATTTTGTGATTCCATTACACGTGGATAGTTTCCTAATCTCCTTTTTAAAAGTCCTGCTTTGACCAACTCTTGAGGCAACAAATCCAGCGGCGGCGAATTCCTAAAGACCCCCTATAGAGATAAATTGTTTTTTTTTAATATCTGACTTTCCTGGAAATTTATTTTTTATATTTCTTATTGGTCTAGCTGTGAACGTTACACAGGTAAAATTGATTCAATTTATTATTTTGCGCTAACCCAAACAAATGTTTAATAGGTAATTACTTAATATTACTGATTTTTTTTTCTTTTGACACCTCATTTTACTTGCTTAATCCCTAATGTTTTTGCCTCATTTTATGCAAAAACTTCAATTTTCGCAGGGTCTTTCTGACTGGAGTCAAGTTTTCCCGGCCAGTTCAAGTGGTTTCAGAGAAGTTCTCTTTCCTAGTACAACCGAGAAGATTCTTTTTGTGTCCTGTTTTCTTTTACATTTCTATGATCGTCGGCTTGCATTACCTGCTAGGAATTGTTTGGAGCTCAACACGTCTACGGAGATAATACTGTGAGCTATCTAGTTTTTATATTATCATTATTATTATGATTCCTTTAATTGCTGTACAACTTTCTTTCAAAATAGTCGAGTATAGATCAGTAATTTTGATTTCTTCGTTTCTTTGAAAATAGCCAAGACCTTAAGTCCGTAGTTTTAATTGTTATTATTTCATTTAATGTTACATTTTCTTAATTATTCAAACATAATCTCACTCATAAGTGGGTAAATTAAACTTAGAGATTTAAAACGGTTAGAAAGTTGCTTATTCCAGGAATTGTAATTAGAGTTTAATTAATTAGAATTTAGTCCTAGTGAACTAAGAAGTGGAAGCCTTACGTGATACGTCATCGTCAGTTAGACGTATTGGTTGGCTTACATTAGTATTATTTATTTCGATACAAAACTGAATTTTGCTTTAACGCGAATTCTATATTCAAATAGCTGCAGGGAATATTAAGCTTCATTTTCACCGACCCGACCCTACCTGTTAATTTTATTCCGTTTACTTGTAATATTAGTGCCCAACCAAACAGGATTTCCGTAAGTAGGTATATTTGTACGGTCTTGTCCTACATCTTTTGGTTAATTTAACTTAATCTCCAATAATTATAGTAATTGTTTTATCTCTGGCTCGATTTAATCTTAACTTAACTTTTAGTTATTGTTTTTTTTTGGCTATTAGTAGGCTCTATAACTGAAGCGCGTCGAACTAACTGTAACTTGACTTCACTGATTTACCTTTGATTTTATTGTTCGTTCAACTTAATAACAAATTTTTAGAGCATTAGAGTTGAATTACGTTGGCTTGATAATCGGATAAGTCTGACCACTTTTATATTATGTTTCGTTACCATGCCTTTGTGATCCGGTTCTCAGGGTGGAAAAGAAGAAATATTGCATGATGGCGTCTCCCAGATCAAAAGACTCCGAAGGCAAAATAACCTATTTCCGGGTGGGGGCTGGCCTGGGTGAAACATCAGACCTGAACGTCTCCAAGATACTGGACTTCTGTAACATAAGATGCATCAGCACAAATATTAACTCGGTCCACCAGCCCCTAACATCAAACAAGCCTCATATTTCAGCTCTATCATAAACAAAAGTGAAAACAAGCACTACACATGTTCACTTGAATATACCTGGATATGACTTTATGACCTATTTCGAAACAACTCTGGATTTGCTGTATTTATACGAGACGACTTATGCTGTCAACGAGAAGGAACGTACGAACCTAGGGACTTCGATGTCATGTGGTTCAATTTAAGCAGATATCGAGCAACCAAATTAATTTGTTGCTTGTATAGACCACTTAGCGAATACCGATATAAACGGCTTATCTCAAATCTTGGCAATAAAATTGATTTTCTGCAGATCAACAATCCAACAACAAAATAGTCATAGTAGGCGACTTCAACGTACATGACATCAACTGGTTGAAACATTCCGATAAAAACGACGATGAAGAACGAGAAGCCGAGGCTTTTGCTAAAAGACGCTGAATTACTGAGCTCGATGACGAACCTACCAGCATCCCTGAGCGTCAACATTCTTGCCGAAATGTTTGCATCAAATTCTACTTTAGATTCTCAAGGAAAGACTCACTCAACTATCCCGAGAGTGAATTCCTCAATGCTAGGTATTTTGCCAACGCGAAGTGAAACGAATACTCAAAAGCCTAAATGCAAACAACGCCTCAGGACCGGATGGCGTTCCCGCAATAGTGGTTAAGAAATGTGAGCTTCACTATGCAGGGTTTTCTCCCTATCCTACAGAACTGCATGCTTTCCTTCTAGCTGCGCTCAGGTGCAACAAATCCCGAAGAAAGGTAAAAAAACGACTCCAAATAACTACCGTCCAATTGCCGCAGTTCCCATCATGTACAAAGTCGTGGAGGAACTGATCAACAAATAGCTCTTAGAATATCTCGAATCGGAGAGCATCATAAGCGATCAACAGTATGGCTTCTGCAAGCACAGATCAACAGGAGACCTGAATTATGTGACTTTCTAAAGCTATCGAGATTTACCGCGGATCTTGTGCAGTGTCTCTCGATATATCCAAATTAGTATTTGATAGAGTGTGGCATGACGGATTATTAAGCAAGTTGATAACGTTCGGACTTCCACCAGCGCTGCTTCGATGGCTGTCGAATTTCTTAAGGGATCGATGCATCCGAGTTGGTATTTATGGACATCTTTCGGAGGCATTTAAAATCAATGCCGGAGTTCCTCAAGAGTACATATTAACTACCACACTGTTCGTGCTCTATATCAACGATCTCCTAGACAAGACAAACAATTCTAATTACAGCTTTGCAGACGACAGCACTTTTATATCCTCATTCATGTCGCTGACTCCAATGATCGCTGCTCGTTTTCAACCCGAGCGAGAGAATCAGATTGCTGCCTTCACTGGCCATCATGGAATTAGGCGATGAAAATAATGTCCAGTTTAATGCAGGAAAACCTCTAACAGTTATCTTCTCAAAGAAAGCAAACGCCGCAGGACCTGACTTATCAATAACAGGACAAACACTGACTCTGGCCTTCATCATAAATTTGTTGGGCATCAATATAGAAAACAACATATCTTGGCATAATCACCTCTCCAAAATTACCAAGGTAGCAGTACAAAAGGTAGGAGCACTCTATAGAGCACTTACTGCTCTATAATGCCCAGATCAGACCATATCTGTATGTACTGTTCCCATGTGTGGAACTCGGCACTCAAACACTTGCTCAAGATATTAGACTCCATACAGAGGAGACCAGTGTTGTGGTTAACCAGAGTTGACTAAAGACCTTGACGCCCTTCAACATTGAAGAAAAGTGGCGGTCCTATCTCTTTATTATCGATACTACTACGGAAGGTTTTCGAACGAGCTGGCACTTATAATTCCGCCCTGAGTTATGCCGTTAGACGCAAGCTACTCTTCAAGATACGATTCAGATGTGAACACCTAGAACCTCGCTGTTGCGGGACTTTGTCTGGAGGACTGTCTCGCTCTAGAATTGACTTCCGCGTAACGTTTTTTTCCAAAAACTACAACTCACAGCGCTTCAAGTCCAACGTCCACCGTCTTCTCCGCATACACACCGCTTATTGAGTGGTATAGGATTTTCCTTTTGAATGTGTGCCGTACCTAAAAAAAAACTTGTGAATATTAATTTAAATTGCTTAATTTTCTTTTGTTGTCCAAAGCTTAAGCCAAAACGAGCTCCTCTTTCCAACTTAGGGACTTAAGTCGTTTTTAAGTCAGTCGAGCATTATATAAACATCTCATTCCTACTCCCAGAAATACTGAGCTTATGGCTAATTTGTACACTTCGCAGATAACTCATTCTGGCCTATGCATTTGTAGTGGACATTTTTCTTGATTTCTTGATTTTAATTTTCCTGACTCAGTTTCCTCTAATTCTGGAGTGGAGGTATTGCGCTCAAAAGTATGAGTCAAAGTAAAAGCGTTTCACATGAAACAAGAGAAGTAGTTATGGAACAGTTCAGATAATTTTGAATCAATATGGATATAAGGATCTTCAAATTAAGACAGTTCAACAATTAAACGACGAACAATAAAAAAGAAGAAGACATGAGGTTGTTCAAATTATAACAGTAAGTTTTAATCAAGATACAAATTGCTTGAATACAATTCAGGCGATATTTACCTCAGTTGAGTCAATCGCTTTGCAAGGACTTTTCTCAGTACAAATTTGGTGTTGCATTTTGGGGCATAAGGTCTTATATTTGGCTTTTATCTGTGGCACCTTAAATGGGTTAAGATGTCTGTAACTATTGGAATATGAAATTGAACACTTTATCGATGAACTATCACTTCAAACCAGGCAATATATAATTCGGCAACGAGACAGAGTACCTCCCAGCAATATTCCGTCAGTAAGAAACTTCCTTGATAAAAATGATCAAGTGGGTATAGGTACATTATGGAACAATCAACTGGTCCATGAACTCCCCAGATCTAAGGCCCACTGATACTTTCGTAAATAGGTAAGCAATTATGCCGAAGAAATCGTAGTATTTCGTAATTCTAAAACCTTAAATATTTCGAAAACTGATAAGTTTTGATACATATTATGTTATACAAAGATATGTAGAATTTAAGAAACAATTTAAAATCATAAAAATGTGGTATATGACATTAAAAAAAAACCAAAGTTGCCTTGCTTTTTTGAAACACTATGTATACATTAAGATTAAAATATGTGCAAAAACAGATGAAATCAAACAACTTCTGTAGGGAATTTATTTTTCTAATTTCAAAAACAAAATTTCCATTTAAATATTTATCTGCTTCCCCGTGAACAGGGTGGCTCGAATTCGAGTCTATGTATGGGGATCACGAAAACCGTAAAAGTACAGTGTTGGTCAAACTAGGACTAAATTGCGCGTTTACGTACCTAACAATATGTCATTTAGAAAATTTTAAAATTCCGAGTATTTCCGGAGATATACTGAAAAAACCGAAATATTGAAAAATGGTTTTATTTTATTCCTGAGCTTATTTCAAAACGAATTTCAAATTGAATTGCACTTTTGTGTTGCCACTTTTTCCCATCTAATCAATGATGACGACCAGTTTGAAACCAACGTTTCATATTCAAGGGGTCATTATCAACTTTCATTTTTAAATACGAACTCTAATTATTTTAATCGTTTTTCATATAATATTGGCGTTATTAATAAGAATATGTGTTAATTTTTTTATTGAAATTACTTATTATGCTTTGGTTTAATTTTAAAAAGTTTGTTACTATTGAAATTTTTATATTCCATAAAAATATTTTAATTTGTTTTTTTTTTGAGATAAGTGAAAAATTGGAGTTTTAATTTTTAATAAAAATAAAAAACAGTAAAATTAAATAGCAGGTTCGTTTATTTTTTACCCCGAAGCAAAATGAGAAATTAAAGAAAATAATAAAAATAGAAAAAATTTGAAACACATATTCATATTAATAACGCTTCATCTATCTATCATCTATCATCTCAAAAACAAAACAAATTAGAGTTCGTATTTAAAAAAGAATTTTCATGATGACCACTTGAAGACGAAACGTCGGATTCCAAACTGGATACTATCATTGGATAGAGCGGAAAAAGTGACAATGCGGAGGTGCAATAAGTCATTGTAATAGTTATTTTCCTAACAAGTGCGCAAAGTGATACTTTTCGGTTCGGTCAATCAGTCCAGTGCGGAATAGACACTTTGCGCAAGTGTTAGAAACAATATTTTTTCTACGAGCGCGGTCCAAACAAGCACATAATAATAATGACCCGTATTTAAATAAAAGAAAAAATATGTGTCAATTTTGTGATACTTCATTCTGTCAATCTGACAATTATAAGTATTTTTGCTTGACATAATTTTTTACTACTATACCGAGGATTTCAAAATATATGGCTTTTGGTTTAAGTTACAATATCGCGAATTACGTAAACTTTTAGGGAAAAGAGTATAATTATGACTTAAAACGGTTTCTTATATTGCATAAAAAGTCCAAAAGTGTAAAGTTTCTAAAAATATATGATCATTTTCTTGTCTCTGGTGATTTTAGAGAATTTTACTTTCTCGTATAGCGTGCGGGAAAGTACTACTTCGCGCACTGAGTGGCGTGCGCAAAGTAGCCACTTTGCGCACGCTCGTAAAAAAAATCGTTTTGTAATAAGCCCCGGAAAAAATATAAGGTTTTTTCAATATTTAATTTTTTGTCCTGATATCTCCGGAAATACTCGGAATTTTAAAACTTTCTAATTATTGTTAGGCACCTAAATGCGCAATTGCCTTAATTTGAACGACACTCTATCTCTTACGGTTTTCGAGTTCCCCATGCAGAGACTTGAATTCGAGCCACCCTGTAGATATAAAGGACCCAGCTTTAATTACATTTAAAATTGGCATCGGTAAAATTGTTTAAGATGGTAGTATGTTATGAGTCCCATTCCTACTTATAATGTTTCCACCAAAATTTGGGGAGGTCATTATATTACTGTACTTCCAATAAATTTTAGAAAAACATGAACAGAGGAGCATTCTAAGATCCTTTACACAAATAGTGCACTATATAAAAATCGAGCTTTCCCATTGGTCGATCCGCATGGCCCTCCGCTCGCTTCGCTCGCTACGGGGGCTCAAGGAAAGGAAACTAACCAGGTGCTAACCCAATCTAACCCAAGACATACCCAAAATCAAGAAAAAAAGCTGTTTAGAAACATAATCTGTAAAAAATAATAAAAAAAAGCAACGGGGTTCGAACCCGCGTTTTCCAGGTGAGACCCAACGATCTAAACAACCTCTACCATAGCCTAAAGAAAACTATAGCTGCGACACTTAAGCGCGGCACCTTTGACAAGCGAGGACCAACATTATCACTATGAAGTGGGGAGGAAATAAATAAATCTAACTTGACGTCAACCCCCCGGCAATCATTTTTATATACTAAAATTGTTACTCTCCCCTATTATTTTATTTAAACTTTCATTACAAAATATATGATTTATAAAATACTGTTTATTTCGAGTAGAGAATAACCAATTTTTTGATCCAAAAAGCCGCATAAAGAGAGCCGGATATTTACTTAAACATTACACCTGAAAGAAATAGTTAAAAATGTCTTTTGAAGTGAAATTAAGAATGGCGAATATAGATTACTTGTAGTAAGTACAGCATTCTTGAAAGAAAAGTCAATTACCTAAATATAATTGAGTTACATATTATTTTGATAAATTACGATCAATAAATCAACTCATTTACGTAGAAAATTATTTATTTTTTAACGTTATAATGAATATAACTATAATAGAATATAAGCTCCGAGTTAATCTTTAAATATCAACAAGATCTATACACAACAAAAGTTTTTTTTATATGAGAGATTATATTGCACAAGTAGTTACGGTTTTAGACGAACTTGTGGAGATCTGCAATAATAAT